>JAFVLL020009111.1:0-21197 GCA_021397915.2 Tor tambroides
CTGTCACCACACATTGAAGAGCCACAAAACGGTATTTATTGATTGAATTTCTTTTTAAAATGACTCAATTTAAAAGCTGAGAGTCCTGAGATCTTTCATATCAGAAGTAACCTGCTCTGTCTTCTCTGTCGGTGCTTTGTCAGTTTCCTCTTTGATCTGCGATGTATTTTTCACTGCGTGAGAACATGAGTAGTGTGAGAGCGGCGTTGTTTGTCGGTCATGGCAACAGTAACTAAGGGTGGGCGGGTTTTGCGAAAGGTCAATTATTTAGCATTAAAATTATTGTATTATTTATTAATAATATACTTATGCATTATTTAAAAAAAAATATATTATTCAATTGAATTATTCATTATAATTGCATGCCTGAAAGAGATTAATGTTTAAATACTTTTTGGATTAATTTGAAAAAGCTTTCAGGGCACCTATAAGAGTGTAGTACTGTTGGAACATAATTAATAAATTAAAGTTACACTAATTTAACATACTTTAAGTTACTTTTGAGAGGAAATTTGTGGAAAATGAGCAATCTGCAGACCTATTTATTTATGCTTTGAAATCTGCCAAAACACCTTGGGAATCTAAGAGCTCTAGCTTATTATGTTGTAGCTGACAACATAATCAAATTAGCTCAAATATTTAATGAACGTGAGGAGCAGGGGATTTGTAGAATTATGAGTTACAAGTGAATCTATTTAGCTTTCTGTAACCTTGTCTGTTTATGACATGACCTTGTTCGATCAGTCTGTGGACAGATGAACGAGAGCGTAAAACTGCATGTAAAGACCGTAAATGTACAGGCCATTGTGTCTCCATGACTGACGATTTAATGATATCACGCTCAATTGACGGTAAAGATTGTGCATGTTCGTAACCACCGCACGTGTCAGAAGGGCAACACAAATCACCTTCACATGTGTCCGTCTTGCGAGGGAACGTCGGGTTGAATGTTTGCGGGGTGAGCCTGATGGTGTGACGGGAATGATTAATGTGCGAGATCTCGGAAGGTTGTTGAAAGAGACTGTGGAAAGATGCTCAGAGGCACGGAGGCTGAATGAAAGGCGGAATGGAGCGAGGGATAGATCCGGATGAGAAAGAGCGTAGGAGGTGTCGCTGTCTTGTTGGAACCTGCCGGGGAAACAGTGTAACCGAGAACAGACACATTGAGCCTGAAGGAACGAGTTCAAGCAGTTGAACAGCTCAGTTTTTCCCACCTTCATTTACATGTGTTCCCCCTCGATGTGTCCCATAAAACGTGTTCATTAATCTTTCATCTCCCTATAGCTTTTGCTTTTAGTGTGTGTGTGTGTGTGTGTGTGCTCATGTTAAACCTTTGTAAACACTTTATTTGCGCAAACTTGCAAATTAAAAATGGATGACCTTTGTCCTTGCTGATGTTATTATTCCTGTTAGTCCTTCTATAACTTAGTCAAAGTGGACGAGAAAACATCAATCTGCTCTGTTGTAATTTGGAGGGAAAACTCTTAAGGCATTCCCAACTATATAGATATAGTTCTAAAAATCATTCTCAATATTAAAGAATAGCAGAGTCCACACCACAGCTATAACAGTAAAGGCACAGAGAAACAATATTGTTGGAATCACTTTCAGAACAATTTTTTTCAGCTGATGAACGATAAAAACATTGACATCCAATCAGAATCAATCCTCATACAAAGAGCTCGAGAATTTAAAGCGGCAGACAAGCGTGCGCTTAGAATAAACAGACAGATATCGTTCACTGGTGTGGAGGCTAATATAGTTGTCTTCATAGTTATCGTTTTTGGTGTGAACAGGCCTTTAGAGACATTTCACATTAAATATGTTTTTGCGTGTAAAAAACGCAGTACGTAGAGTAGTAGAATTAAAAGCAACGCTTTTTAAATTTGAGCACTGCGTTTTTAGAAAGTTGTGCCATGTGCGAGATGCTGCAAAAAAAAAAAAAAAAAAAAAAGTAAACTGGTCCAACATGTCTGTCTAGTAGAAAAAGAACAGAAAAGCAGTGCAGTTAAACGCAAAAACACTTTATCGGTGAACAGCCACATATGACGCAAAAATAAAATTTTAGCCCTCTTTGACAAAAAAAAAAAAAATAAAAATTTGTTTATTTTTTTACTTCACCTGAATGGTACGAACTTAGTAAAGGTTATGTCACTTGCTATGTAAACATGACAGGGCACAAAAATGACCGCACTGGAAATGAGTGGAAAGTGAATTTCATCTAGTGGAAACATTTGGTACTGCGCCCAAACAAAAACATACTGAAATCTCATTTTTAGATAGATATCAACCTCAAATTTGGAACTCAACTTGTTTAGATTTTGGTTCTCACACTGTAATTATATATATATATATTTTTTGGAAAATATATATATATTTGACATAAAATAGTGTTTTTGTTGCATTTTTCAGAAGAATAAAGTTAAACTTCTAGAATTTTTTTTTCTTTTCACTTTCTCAAAAATCTGCCAAGTGCCTTCTTTAAAAAGATTTTCATTTTCAAGTCAATACTCAAAAAGAGGTAACAAATATTAAATGAATCATAATTATTCCATAAATAAAATTTAGTACCATAAAATCCCCTAAAATACAAAATTTTGAATAAAAACAGTTAAAAATTAAAATATAGTACATTAATTTAATTAAAAATTTTAAAAAGTAAAAAAAAAAAATTAAAAAAAAAATAAATTTAAGAAATAGGCCTAATTTCTGACCACCACATGAGCAGCACCAGAGGGTTAACAAAAAGGAAAAAAAAAAGTTTAGGTTGTAAACAATCTGGTATTTTTTAACAAATTGGTTGAGTGAATAATTCAATGACTCGTTCATAAAACACAAATTAACCTACAGAAAGGATCACTAAATGAATCAAGTGACATCATTAACACATCACATCACAACATTCGAAAAGCAGCAGAGGGTTGTCAGTACATGTTAACAAACTTGCTGTCCTTCCCAAACACCGAACGTATCCTGTGTGAACCATGGTCATGGGATGTTTGTTAACCCTCTTTTTCCACTTATGAACAACCACACAACACACACAAACTTTGCTCTGGGGCCCCTCTGAGCCCTATTCATCTATATTTCATTTGACATACAGAGTGAAAGAAAAAGAAAACACCCTATGGAATAAGCCTTGAGGGAAATGATAAGAGGAGACCGTTAAATGAAAATATGATCTTTTGTGGTCCAGCGAGTATGAATAAATAAGAACAAGTGTGTTACTGTACCATCTCTGTGTAACAATAATAACAATACGTTCATGTAAGCACGTCTCCAACAGAGAACAATGGCAGCTACTCACCAACACAAGGAAACATCAACATACTGCAACAGAAAAAGAAAGAAACACAATTGCCGTCTGACACAGCGTCTACACTGGAAGCGAGCGACGACAAAATTCATAGTTAAAATAATAATAAATGAAACGGATCACAACGTAAGTGCCCAATGGTGTGTCCCTCCTACTATGTGAGCCATTGTGTAGGTGTAAAAGTGTGTAATCACTATCACAGGGTTGATCAAGAGACCACCCAATCACACTCCCACTGCTAGGATTCACTCGCCTCCAACCCACAAGAACAGAAAGTGAAATGCCTTGGTGGAAAGTCCTGGTTTCCTGGAGCTGGAGTTGTTCGTACACCAGGTTCCTCAGTTCATAACCCTGACAGCTCTTACTACGACTGCGCAGAGTACATCCAACAACTGAAAAGATGAAATAAAACGTAGCAGCTCTCAAACAACTTGTGTCCCTCATTTGCTCTCATATAATAATGCATAGTTCTCAAACTCTATTTTCATGATATCTGTGAGGATGAGGTGAAGATTTTGCTTTAGTTCAGAGAGTCATCGACACAAATTTATAATTAAATTGTATTAATAAAAATGCTTCACAACTTACAGATTTTGCAAAAGGTATGCAAACTTCATTAAATTTGTTTTTTTATGTATGGGGTATATATTTGGTGTATCATTCATATAAATGAACAAAAGCTATTATTTATTCTGGGGGGGGGGGCAAACTGCAATTTTTCTTATAAAACTTGTGATTACTATATTAAAAAAAAATTTACTATAAAAAAAAACTTAAAATTGTTTGTAGATGTCTATATACAGTGCCCTCCACTAATATTGGCACCCTTGGTAAATCTGAGCAAAGGTGGCTGTGAAAATAAATTTGCATTGTTTATCCTTTTGATCTTTCATTCAAAAAAATTCACAAAATTCAAACTTATCATTGAAGTAAAACAATTGAATGTGGGGAGGAAATCTCATGATGAAATAAATGCTTTTCTCCAATGCATGTTGGCCACAATTATTCGCACCCCTAGAAATTCTTAAAATTAGTAAAATATCTCTGAAGTATATTCCCATTCATATTTACATTTTGCAGCACACCAGGGTGACTTAGGAGAATGAAATTGCCCAGCCATATCTTCCTGTTCCACAGGATTATAAATATGAGGCGCACAAAGGCCAAATTCCGTTCATCACAAGGAGTTAAACCTAAGAATACAGTTCTGATATACAGAACAAGATTGTTGAGCTTCACAAAATAGAAAGTGGCTGTAAGACAAGAGCTAAAGCATTGAAAATCCCCATTTCCACCATCAGGGTAATAATTAAGAGGTTGCAGTCAACTAAAGATGTTACAAATCTGCCTGGAAGAGGATGTGTGTCTATATCGTCCTAATGCACGCTGAGGAGGAGAGTTTGTGTGGATAAAGACTCTCCAAGCATCACAGCTGGAGAATTGCAGAAAATTGTTGAGTCTTGGGGTCAGAAAGCCTAAAATCAAACAGCCCCTACATCACCACATTAACACACTACACCAAACTCCAGCATATTCAGTTGTCAGACACAACTGGAACTTCAAATGGCACTAGCTTCTATGGTCAGATGAAACTAAAAAAAAGAGCTTTTTGGCAGCAAACCCACCAGATGGGTTTAGTACAAACAGGGATAAAAAGTACCCCATGCCCACGGTTAAATATACTGCTGGATCTTTAATGTTGTGGGCCTGTTTGTCTGCAGAAGGTCCTGGACGTCTTGTTCAGATACATGGCATCATGGATTCTATCAAATACCAACAAATAAAAAATCTAAAGCTGTCTGCCTCTGTTAGAAATCTTATATGGGCCGCGGTTGGATCTTCCATCGGGACAGTAATCCAAAACAAACATCAAAATCAACACAAAAATGGGTCACTGAGCACAAAATGAAGCTTTTGCATGGCTGTCCCAGTCCTCTGACCTGAACCCTATAGAAAATGAGTGAGGCGAACTAAAGAGGAGAAGCACCAACATGGAGCTGTGAATCTGAAGGATCTGGAGAGATTCTGCATGAAGGAATGGTCTCTGATCTCTTATCAGGTGTTCTCCAAACTCTTCAGGCATTACAGAAGAAAACTCAGGGCTGCTATCTTGGGAAAAGGACATTGCAATAATTGGGTGCCAATAATTGTGGCCAATATGAACTAGAGAAAGTATTTATTTCACAATACGATTTCTCCCCCACTTTCAATTGTTTTACTTCAATGATAGGTTAGAATTTTATGATTTTTTTGAATGAAAGATCAAAAGGATAAACAATGCAGATTTATTTTTACAGCCACCTTTGCTCATATTTACCAAGGGTGCCAATATTAGTGGAGGGCACTGTATATATATATATATATATATATATATATATATATATATATATATGTGTGTGTGTGTGTGTGTAAAGAGAGAGAGAAACAGTAGTATAGTACATTGTTTTTATAATCATTATTAAAATCATTAAAAAAATATTTTTTATAAAATAATTTTAATAATTTATATGATAATAATAAACAATAATAATAATAATAATAATAATACACGAAAAACAAAATAAGAAATTACTAAAATAAAAAAAGTTAAATCAATAAAAAAAATAATATGAGAAAAAATTATTTTGAAATTTTACAGTACAACTAAAATTTCAATACTAAATAGTTATGGCTGTCTCATTTCTTCATTTTCAAATGTTAAACCATCAAGCTTGGCAGAAAACCACAGGGAGCTCTTAAAGCTTCTGTTTTGTTGACAAAAGCCAGTTCATAATCACTTCTCATTACAAGTTTGTGATGATATTTGGTGGACGTTACATTCCTAAATGTATAAGCAACCCAGAGAACATGTGGAGATGTAGTACACGTGGAGCAGCATTTACTGCAAACCAAGACGCTCTGAAAGCACAGGATCACGTGTAAATGCTGTGCCTCTCTAAAACCCACAGCACATTTAATTCAAATGCAGTCCTTGCTATGATTTTGATTTTATTTTTACTAATTACGCAGCCCTAAATTTGTAACCCTTTCACCAGTGAGTAGCCAAGAGAGTAAGTGCAGCACAATTAATGGCTTTCAAGTCAATGCTAATATTCTTTTGCCACTGGTTCTCTTGCTTAAATATCATCCAGTCGTTTGTGATAGTGCCTCTTAATTTAGACAGTCAGTGAGAAACATGCGCTGTACCTACATGCGCCTTGAAGTGAAATCAAATGAGAAACGTTCAGGCTTGAAAAACTGTGTATGAAATGACAATGAAATTCATGCTGCATTGAAGCATCTCACAAGCCTGATTAATATCAAACGGATGAGCCAAACAGTTTGTGTATGTCTGCATGTGGCTGTCTGCCTGATGGAAAGCAAACAGTGTCTGCCAGAATTCTGCGGTAACGCGGGCTTAAAGTTAAGGATGTTAGGAGAGACAGAAATAGAGTGACAGGTCCAACAGCTACTGCACATGAAACACAATCCTGCCCGCAAATTTGGAGGAAAAGGAAGTTGATGCTTGTCCTGAAGAGACAGTAGCGGGTAGCTTGTTTAACAGCAGATTGTGTGTGTGTGTGTCTGTACAAAAAGGAGGTGAGAAACGGCCAGCCTGTCAGCACTCTAATTATCATCCAAAGAGAGAGAGACTATAAAAAGCCAAGGTCACAGCACACGCTATGGCAGAGTGCTGATCAGAAGCAGAGGAATTTGACAAATGGAGTTGAGTGTGATGCTGAAGTCTGATGATAGGCCTGCTCTGTGTCTGCATGTGTTTACAGGCCGTCCGGATAAAGATGGAGCACATATCAGGTACTGGACGTTCAATTGGAATCTCAACTGCAATGACTTTTAATTTATAAATTGCAGTTGCTTTTTTTTTTTTTTGCCTGACACAGTCATACTCAGGGCCGGATTCACCTCTTTTTGTGACATAGGCAAAACAAATTTTTGGGCCCCCTTTCCCTATTAATATAAAAGGCCTAATATTACCACCCAAGCAAACAAAAATATTTCTTAATCAGTGGAAACCGTTACAGTGTTTTCTAATCGCAATAAGCGCCTGCGTTCAGTCAATAAAAATCGAATGTAGTTCTTAATTTGTTTGAGAACTGAGAAAAAACATTCCATAAATAGGCGCGGCGTCGTGGCCACATCGGGAGTGCATTATTTCTCTAATAATTTTAACGGCCTGGAGTCACAATCACACATCAATTGATCAGATGATTTGTTTCAAGACATTTGTTTCCGTCCTGAAATCTCATGTGTGTTGAACTAGCTAATTTTTTACGCACCTCATCCCAAACCTTCCGTTGCAAATTCCAAAACGTCATTTTAGAGCTAATAACAGAGGCTTAAACCATTGATATGCAGGCTAACGCAGTTATTAGAAAGAGAGAGAGGTAGAGAGAGATATTAAGTGCATGTGAATACCTGCATCTGTGCGTCTCAGCAGTGTTCAGCAGCAATGTCTACTAATAGCGAATCTTTAAGTTGAACTGCTTCAAGAACCTCGCTGAGAAATCTCATGTAGCTTTTTAGCTGCAAAACTATTTTATTGATAAATTCGCGGGGCAGCCGCAGCTCTGACAACAAGTTTCTGTCCGCGAGTGCGTGTCTGTACTATGTGTGCGTCTGTGAGAGAGAACGGGAGAAAGAAAGCATGATTTCTGTACATAAAAAGGTGGAAGACATGGAAATAATTTGTCATTTTTACCCTATTGTTTGTTATATTTATTTGCTCAATGTCTTCTGGGGTTTTGGTTCTTTTACTGTTGTAGATATCCCATATAACAAAAATATTATATCTCTCTTCATTGTGTTTGGGCCCCCCCTGGACGCGCAAGCATAGGCACGTGCCTAGAATGCCAATGCGTAAATCCGGCCCTGATCATACTAGTGTTGGGAGAGTTGGAAAGTGAACCAACTCCAGGGTACAGCTAAAATCAGCCTAATGTTAGTGTAATCTATTAACTACACATAGGCTATCTTTTTAGTCAAGTAGCTATGGATGTCATGATACTCCTCAGTTATTCAAACAGCAGCTACAGAAAATGAGCAAAGAACATTGACATTATCAAAGAACATCATCACTGACTTCAGTCTAGTGTGAGTGTATGCACTTTAAAACACACTACCGTTACTACGGGACTGTCAAAAAAATTTGAATTTCGAATATTCATCGAATTTCAAATAAAAATCTGCATTCGAATTTTAGGTGTGCATTAAAGCCGGGCTCACACTACAGGAGTTTTCAAATCCTAACCGATTATGAAATCAGGCTGCAGCACACACATAAGGAGAATCTTTGCAGATTGTCTTCCCTCAGATCTTACACATGCACACACTACAAGATTTGAAAATCGTGGCGCATCACACACTACAAGATATTATTAAGATTATCATGCCAGAGGGAGTGCCTCACGTGATCTCACGCAGCAGATCGTCACTGATATTTCAGTGATGTTTACATCTGTTAGCTAGCGTGCTAGCAGTTTTCTGCACTCACCCGGTACGATCAAAACTCAGGCGATTTCACTCCAGCGCTTCTTTCTCCTTACGGTTGTGATACGTTTTCGACACATTATACAGACAGTTGTGTTAAAACAAAACTTCGAGAAGCAGTTTCCTCCGTCTCCACTATCCAACAGAGCCGTACAGCAGCTGTTTTGCGGTCGCGCATTTGCTATTATGAAAGTACTGACGTAATCATATAGCCATCATCATCCCGATTTAAATCCTAAATATCAAACACGTTTGATATGATCGGGGCGGTAGTGATGGGTCGTTCTTGAACGATTCATTCATTTTGAACGAATCTTTAATGTGACTCGGGAAGAACGAGTCGTCTCGGGGAGTGATTCGTTCAGTCGCGCATGCGCAACATCCTATAGGTTCTGCACTGAATTAGTTCACCTGTTTCGAGTCTTCGGGTTTTTCGAGTCGTTCGTTCATCACGTGACAGCCCCATACGCGTAACCTATGCAGTCAGAGCCGGAAAGAGAATTGATTAGTTCATCTATCGAGTCTTCGGGTTATTCAAGTCGTTCGTTCATCACGTGACAGCCCCATACGCGTAACCTATGCAGTCAGAGCCGGAAAGAGAATTGATTAGTTCATCTCGAGTCTTCGGGTTTGAGTCGTTCGTTCATCACGTGACAGCCTCATAAGCTAAACCAATGCAGTCTGAGGGGAAAAGACTTAATAATAATAATAATAATAATAATAATAATAATAATAACCAACTCTTTAGTTTATTACCTTTGTTACCACATTCAGTGTTATGAACCATCATGACAGAAATTCACACATTTATAAACCGTAAGAAATAAAAAGCTACAGTTTGAGACCAGAAACGCATCACGTAACTGTAAGAGTAAATAATAATAATAATAATAATAACTATGCACCCGTTTGTAAGGAATTAAAATTAACTAATTTCTCTATCCAATGCTGTCACGTCACGTGACAAAAGAACGAACGACTCAAACCCGAAGACTCGAGATGAACTAATCATTCTCTTCCTCAGCTCTGACTGCATGGGTTTAGCTTATGAGGCTGTCACGTGATGAACGAACGACTCAAACCCGAAGACTCGGGAGACGAACTAATCAATTCTCTTTCCGGCTCAGACTGCATAGGTTACGCGTATGGGGCTGTCACGTGATGAACGAAAGACTCAAACCCGAAGACTTGTCAGATAAGAGGTGAGGTGAGCTAATCATAAACTAAAGACCCAGCTAAACAACGAATTATTTTGTTTTCTGTTTCTTATACCATTATAGTTTTGTATTATTTGTAGTGTGATCAACGTTTGCATAAGTAGTAGATGTGTTAGGGAAGTAGCACGTAACATTTTAATTATATTTTGCTAAAATGAACGAAATGAATGAAATGACTCGAAAAAAAAAAATTCGTTCATTTTGCTGAACGAGACTCAAAGGTCCGAGTCAGTAAAATGATCCGAACTTCCCATCACTACGGGGCGGCCCCAATTTGTGAGCGAGCAGATCAGGAGGTGCAAAGTTCGATCGGTGAATGCCTCACATTACCAGATAATCTGCGCCGAACATTGAGACCGATCAAGGTACTCGACAAGATTTTTGCTCCAGTTCTTGGGAGGGGGAAATCGGGGCTAAATCGGGTTAAAAATCCTGTAGTGTGAGCCAGGCTTAAATCAGGCTAAAAATCCTGTAATGTGAGCCAGGGTTAAAGGAAGCAGCCTTATCTGTGCTGCGCGAGATGCGATGATGATGTAAGTGTCGTTGCGTTATAATGTTTTTGTTAGCTTATTCAGTTAAAGCCACTAGATGTGGCGCTGCTGCATTGTTCATTAAAAATATTGCAGAAAAAGAGAACATCAGTGCTGAGAAGATCTTGTTTACGTCAAAACTGAAACCAAGGCGTTTACACAGAACGCATATTTCACACATTTTCTAGAGGGACATCTATCGCCGTTGCACTCGTGTCTCGCGCAAAAGAGCCACATGTTTAGAAAGCTGTGTACAATTAAAGCAAGTTCAACTTTTCAAAAAGCATATCTTGAGACTTTATGGTGGGTTTTTTCCCCATCCTACTGCATTTCATGTTTTTAAATGAAAAAAGTACTCTGTGTGATTGGCTTTCGGCCCTTTGTATTAAACATACACAATGCTTTTTTGTTTATAGTTGTTTAAGCAACTTTATTAATTATAACTGGTTCATAAACATTATTTTAAACATTATGCACTTTTTTCATATATAGTCATGTTATTTTATTGGTTTGAATAAACGGTCATTAGTAATATTTTGCTCAATGCGCCCTCTTGTGGCCTCAGGAGAGAAGCCAATAATAATTCGATAATTCTAATATTGATAATATTTAAGTACAAAATTCGAATGTAGTTTGCAGCCATTTTAACAGCACTACCCGTTACAATAAGTGAACTGTATGACGAACAAATCTCTCACACTTACATCGTACATACATCTGCACTTTGTTTTTTATGAGGAGAAAATTTGCAAGCACGTACTCAACTCTGGTGTTTCAGCCAGGACTCATCTGAACGACTCTGATTGGTCGTTGCGTTCATAAACGCAACAGAATCGTGTGTGATTGGTTATAATGGTAAATCATTGCTGACACAACCCTAAATCATACTAAAACTTTTTCACCATTAAAACATAACATACTTCTTATTACAATATAATTAAGTTTTTAAAAAGTCAATATAGACTACTGCATACTGGAGTCAGTATTTTTTTTTTTAATACTTTATAATTAATAATAATTATAATACATAATATAACTTTTTACATAATTATTAAGCAGCATAACTGTTTTCAACAATGAGGAAAAAAATACATTTTAAAATATTAAAATAAGAAAAATATTTTAATGCTTCACAATATTACTATTTTTACTGTATTTTTCAACAAATAAATGTGTCCTTGGTGAACTGCAGAGACTTTCTTCAAAAAAAAACAAACAAAAAAAAACACATCAACCCCAAACTTTTGAACAGTAGTGTAAATTACACAGTCATCAAACTTAAACTTAAAATTAATAACAATTAATTCCGCACAGCACCACAAAAAAATAAACAATTACATAATTTAAAGAATTAACAAACAAAAAAAAAACAGCTTGACATTTAGGTGTAAACCATGTTTTAATGATAGAGTCTAATTTAAATACAAACTTCTATAGGTGGCATTTCAAATAATGATTATTAATTTCATTGAGGGTATATTATTTTTAATCATATTAAACTGCAGTTGAATGAAGTTTTAAATTTCATTAATTTTTCATTCACTTAAATTTGCAATTACAATTGTGCATCCTGTCCAAAACCAATTGAAATGCATCAAACATTCATAAACTGTAAATTGAATTGGACCTTGGAAGTCCACAAAAGTCACATTCAGCATCTTAGCGGCTGATGGATCAAAACCTCGCGGGTGAGGCGTTTGAGGGTCACAACTGTCACGACATCTATGAACTGCTGACTGGACAATTTCTCTGTCACATGGACAAAGAAAAAAGAAAAGATGACAGTAACCTGTGCTCACTGTCCTTCTTTTTTGTGAGATTCAGTAAAGATCAATAAGTGCGCGTGTGCTGGAGGTTGGCAGTGTCAGCAGTCCAGTAAGTGGGCAGCAGCAGGCGGTGTGTGTGTGTGTGTGTGTCTGTGTTGATTGAAGACTCCCGTGGGACGAGAGCAGCTGGCCTGAGCCCAGATCCGCTGCCTGCATGGTTTCTTTCCCCTCCCTCCCTCTCTCCTCTTCCACTCCCTCGTCTAGCATGCCTTTAGTTTTTCTGAGCCCTCTCGCATGATTTAATGCACTTGCTCGGCCGAATGCCCCATTCTTGCCTCTCTATGAGCTCGATTCAGGAGCCAACAGGAAACTCCACAGGAAACAAGGGATTCTGAGAGGAAGCGGCAACTGCTGTGCCGACCGGCAGCAATAGGAAAAGGGTTATAGTTATAATGACTGACACACGGTCATGGCACACATGAGCACACATTCACTCTCTTAAATAAACAGCACAGCGGCACTAGAGGAAATGGCAGAGTTTGTTATCTTGTGTTGGTGTTTATAGTTGTGGTTTTGAGTGTGGAGCAAATCAGATAAGCAGAAAATCTGCGGCATTAATCAACTGACATCATTACACCACAATTCTGAAATCACACCATGACAAACCACAAACACTCACACTGGAAAAACACACACACACACACACACACACACACACACACACACATACATATCCTTGTTTATACTTTGTGGGGTCCTAATGTCCCCATAAAGATAGTAAAAACCGAAATATAGTACTTTAGTTGGACTCCACAAAGACAACATCTTAAAAATGATAATAAATAATGTTTTTTAGAATGTTAAAGCATTATTATATAAGAATATTATAGATAAGAATGTTAAAACATCCATATTTTAATTTTAACAGTAACTCTTGTGCAGCACTTTGTTTGCCAAAAAATGACAAGGATTAGTTTAATTTTCATTTGATTAAAAGATAAATTAAATGAATGTTTTATGCCTTCATTTGATTACTAATAAATAAACAAACAAACAAACATCATAGAATTCCTGAAAATTCATATGGCCCTACAATTGTAATAAATAAATAAATAAATAATCATGGTAATTAAACAGATTATACATGAAGTCATTTTTATGAATCCAAATAATTAGACATGCTTTTGAATGATTATTAAAATTTAATTAAAACCAGAAACATTCAGCCAGAAATCTAAAAATTGAATTTCAGCTAAAAAATGCAGGAAACAGGATTTAATGGATTTCATAGGGCCCTAAACATTAATTAGCACCTTCATAACCAGTAAGTCTCTTAAACCATCTGCTAATTTTATCTTTTTATAAAGGCAAATGCTCAGGTTGTAAAATGGAATGAGGTGAGATTCTTAATAATTCATGATATTAGTAAATAATAATTTTTTAACCTAGAAAAATTACATTTTTAGAGTGAAATCTGAATTGAGTGAATTTAAACTTTTTGAAAAAGGTATTTTAAAAATTTCAAAATCATATGAAGCCAATTTAAAGGGGACCTATTATGCAAAAAATCACTTTTATAAAGTGTTTGAACACAGTTGTGTGGCCGCAGTGTGTGAAAGCCTATAATGGTAAAAATCCACTCACTCACTTTTTTTACAATCTAAAATGATCATAAACAGTCTCTCAGAACGAGCTGTTTCAGATTCTCCCTCTTTTCACGTCACCGAGGGGAAAAAGTAGACAAGCAATGCGAGTCGATCGCTTGAGTTTGTTGAGCTCATAATCACGAGTGGGACTTATAAAGTTTGTGATAGCATGCCATGCACCATGAGACCAGCTATGTTGTTATTTTTATCCTGCCGTGCTCCCCGTCTGTGTAATTCATAAACGCGAATTTATCATGCACAGTACAATCAGATGACTGACTTTTAAACAGAGTATGTTTTCTGTAAAGATAACAGGCTTGTACTAACAGGGGAATGTTTATTTGCAAAGGCTAGCACTGTTAATGCCAGAGCGTGAGCTCTTGAAGCTCCGCCTTCTTCTCCAGGAGCAACAGCTCATTTGCATTAAAGCAACATACTCAAATCAGAGCGTTTTTTTTGGCTCACACCCTAAAAGTGCCAATTTTAACAAGCTATAAAAAAATATCTGTTGGGTATTTTGAGCTAAAACTTCACATACACACTCTGGGGATATCAGAGACTTATTTTACATCTTGTAAAAAGGAGCATAATAGGTCCCCTTTAAATACTAAGTCCATGTCTCACAACTCTCCTTCATTGTCAATAACAAGTGCATTCATGATAAAGGCCAAATAATCATCTAGACAGTCAGTTATGAGAATATATAGTTTGCACATCCTTATTCATGACCTCTTCCCTGTTATGAAAGGTGTGTATTTTCTGAATCATACCTCACACAATGTCATACTTATCCAAACCACACACAAAAAAAAAAACCCAGCAGTATTTAAGGCACTAAATAAAGAGTAATGTGTTTAGAAATCAATACAAAGATCGCGTAAAGGAAGTCCTGACCCTTCAGATTACTGTGACTGCATTATTGAGTATTGATCCACTGATTTCAAGTTAAGCTTTTCAGATACAGTCACCATTGTGGCACGTCTCACTTGGCCGTTAAGTGACATGTCAGAGTTCAGAGGTCGTACCGCCAGATCGGTTTACAACCTTTATTGAAGCTCCATTCTGCAAGAGTTGTCCAAAAGGGACAGCACTGTCCCACTCTCAGGAAAGGGTTGGCATATGGACCCCATACTGGCCCTCAGCCTGATAAAACCATCATGCTGCTCTGTAAAGCCGTCCACCAGCTGAGTATGATTAGAAGGAAATCAGTAGAGGCTTCAGATGAACACATGGCCAGAGGATTGCATGGCCCCACTTTCTGACACACAGCTCAGCAAAATCCAATGAAGCCAAATTGATCCCCAATGACTTTCATTTGTATGGAGAAAAAAAAAATACATAACTTCTGAAATGTTGGCTTCACAACAACACTAGATTACTCTGCAGAACTATTTCCTATGAGAACGCATGTGTGTTACTGACACTCCCTCTGCAGAACTCCACGGTATTTTTCATTAACATTAATTCCATGAGTCATCATCATATTTTCACTCCACGTCTCTTTTGTGAATCCCTCTGTCACAGGAAGACGTCTCGCAGCTGGGGCGAAGATGAGACCAAACGGCACACTGGCTGCATATAAATCACGTACATTTCACTCCTGTCCTTTCATTGCTCCACACGCTTTCATTTGTTCTTTGACTTGCTCCCTCACAGTGTCTTTCTTGTCTCTCCCTTGAGATAAATCCCGTTGGCCCTCATGGTTTTGTGGGAGAGACGAGAGACATGCTAGAGCCTGAGAGAGCAGGTACAGACACAAAGACACAGCAAACAAACACACACTCGGCACAATCACGGAAACAATGCCCAGAAAAGAGCTAGTCTAAAAGAGAGCGTATCTGTTCCAAAACCTGCCTACGCCAAAGCTGATCCAAAAGGTTACAAACTTTATAATCTAAGATGGCGTACGATACAAGACATAATCTTTAAGGGGATAGTTCACCCAAAAATGTTATTAATTACTCACCCTCATGTCGTTCCAAACCCACAAGACCTTTGTTCATCTTCAGAACACAAATTAAGATATTTTTGAAATCCGAGAGCTTTCTGACCCTCCATAGACAGCAACACAACTGAAATGTTCTAAGGTCCAGAAACGTAGCAAGGACATCATTAAAATAGTCCATGTGACATCAGTGGTTCAACCTTAATTTTTTGAATCTACGAGACTACTTTTTGTGCGCAAGAGAAGAAATTGTTGAATAAAGTCATTAGTTTGTTTCATTTATTTTTGTCTTCGTGCACAAAAAGTATTCTCGTAGCTTCATAAAATTACAGCTGAACCACTGATGTCACATGGACCATTCTAATGATGTCATTACTACCTTTCTGGGCCTTGAACGTGTCAGTTGTGTTGCTGTCTCTGCAGGGTCAGAAAGCTCACAGATTTCAATAAAAATATCTTAATTTGTGTTCTGAAGATGAATGAAGGTCTTATGGGTTTGGAACAATATGAGGTTGAGTAATTAATGACAGAATTTCATTTTTGGGTGAACTATCCCTTTAAATAAAAACATTTCATTTTGAAAAGTATTGATACAAAGTATTTCAGTGTAATCAAAACTGGATCATCTAACTTGTGTATGCTATGTATGTTTCTACTTTTTAAGAGTAAAACACTGTTAGCTTAGCAACATGCTAACAATTAACCCAATAGCTAACTCTGCTGAGACAAATTACAATTTATGTCTCATTACTAGGGATCTAACGATGAACTGCGAGCTGGTTAGAAATCAATTCAAATATGTGACGATTCAGATCTGTTGAGATGCCAAACAAATCGTGATACAACTGGAGTAGGAGTTTATATGCATGTATCTCTGAGGGGAACTGGCTGTCTTTAGAAAAGTTTACGTGGTATTATCTTTTCATCTTGCCTCTGAACTAGTCTTGTCACGGTACCAAAATTTCAGTATTCGTTACCAATACCAGTGAAAATCCACGGTTCTCGGTACCAAAGCAAAACACAAAAACATGCTAATTGAACAACATTATTTTTTATTAATAATGTTAAACAAAAATAAAATGTACAAAACCAATGGCAAGTTTTTCCACAAGTAATAAAAGCATGAAAAAAAGTACACAAGTTTCACCCAAAAGTTTGTCATATTTCTGCTGCCGCTGAAAAACATCTGTAAACTGTTGTTGTTTTAGAGTTTGCTGGGGTATTTTATGATCTTCCTCAGCTTGCAGCTGTAAAAGGAAAATATACTTAAGTAAATCAATGGGCTGAGTCTGACCAAATGCAACATCAGATCACTGACACCAGCTAAAATATAACTTTTCAGTAAATAACAAACCTCAGTTTTTATAATATATTTAGATAAGATTACATATATTAAGTGTATATCAAATAGATGGAAACTGTATTATTAAAAACACTTTACAATAAGATTCCATTTGTTAGATAACATGACCTATTAACAATAAACAATAGTCATATAGCAATTATTCTTCTTAGGGTTAATTTCAAAATTTACTAAAACATAAATCATAAAGTTCAGTCTGTTAAAATTATTTAATGCACAATGAACAAACATGAATTATCAAGTGTTTGTATTAAATAACATTCACAAACATTAATTAATGTTGTAAAAAATATATTGTTTACTCACTGTAAGTTGAGTGAAGTCATTGTAAAGTCTATACAGGAGATAAAATTTGACTGTACTTTTATTTAATCCAAACTGTGTTCATATTTAATTTTAAAGGGCTTTTAAAACCTGCTAAAGTTATCCAGCCAAGAATAACAACTAACTAACTAAAAAATAAATTAATTAATTAAGCCCAGATTCACATTTTTCTGATGGACCGATATGACATAAACACTGTTAACCATACATTTGTACACTCTCTAACATGCATATTTTGGATACACAGTTCATTTAAAAGCCTCTGGTGTGTAAAAATAGTAAATACCATTATGTCCTCCTGTTTTCTTTACACAAATAAAAGTTATAGAGGCATTAAATAGTTAACAAAGAAACTTCATTCTAGTGCTCATTATATTAGCGTTAGCCGTGCTTATGCTAACGATTAACTAAGCTAATGGCGATGTTTATTTCAATCTGACATTCAAATTAAAATATTCATAACAGAAGCTCTAAATATTAAAAATTAAATTGATACTACCTGCTTGAACTCTTTCATTTGATCCAGGTGTCGGTCTTTAAGGTGTTTTGTAAGTTTGATGTGTTTCCTCCTTTTGAAGTCGCCATGTCTCAGTGCTTTTATGAAGAGGAGGCAACTGCGCTGCGCCCCTTTTGGATAGCGCATCGGTTGACCGGGTACTCGGTACCACCGGTACTTAAGAAAAGCTGGTACTGTAACGTTTTCATTGTTTTAGTACTGACTTAGTACCGAAATACCAGTTTTTTTGAAAACCCTACTCTGAACGATGCATATTAAAGTAGTGTTCATAAGCGCAGCTCTGCTTTGTTTACAGCGGTAACCCAGGAAACACTAAATCATTGCTGTTCATAAGCGCCACCTGCTGGCAGAGAGTAAATCTGCATTTCATTCAGCTCATCTGCTGTTTCGTTCAGATGTTTTATGTAGTATAGTTTCACAAAACTAAAGTCAGACCATTCTGTTTTTGCTTCAAATTTCGAAATTATTCAGTCTAATTTAGATTAAAAACTACTCATGCTGCATGTATGCTGCATCTTTTTTTGGATCATGATTAAAATGCAGTGGTTGCCACTAATTTTAAATGGAAACAGCACAGACAAAGCCTTAGGCTCCGATCACACTGAACGCGTTTTTTAGTTTTGAAAACACGAAGCGCACTGCACTGCCTTTTTTGGTGACTATTAAAAAAGAGCAGTGCGCTGTGTTTTTTTTTATGTTGCTAGGCAACCACCAAATCAGCTGTCCTGTCAGTCTAATCAAAGGATTATAGCGTGAGCGCTCTAAAATCTTTATTTTTTTGCTGTTAAGTAAACTGTCATGTTAACAAAACCCTTAAAAAATACAGCTCCGGGTAAAACCCACGACAGACACCACAAGTTTCTCCTCAATTATTGCAGTCTCCGGACTTTCTAAGCAACGGTAAACTTTCGTCACCACAACGGAAGGCCCGCCTCTCCATTAATTTGATTGGACAATGGAAAAAAACACGATGACGTGGGGCGCTTTTCCGCTCAGAGTTGCTTTTTTTTTTTTTTCAACTTCAGGCGCTCAGAGCGTTCCTGCAAAAAAAAAACTGTGAAAACGCGAGGCGCCCGGGGCGCATAAACAGCGCGCAGAACGCTCACTGCCAACCGAAAACAATTCAAAAGAGGCGCCTCTCACTGCAAAAAACATGTTCTGTGTGATCGGGGCCTTAGTTTGTTTATATAAAGTGTAAACTATTTGATTTCGGGTTTGTTTTAAAATTTCAATTTAGTTTTGTTATATTTCAATTTCACAAAGAAACGTGCAGCAATAGCCTAAAGGACACCTTTTCATTTACTGTATAATGTCTTCAATCTCATTTTGTAAAAAAAAATCGTGAGAAAATCGAATCGTGAAATCAAAATCGTGAATCGAATCAAATCGTGAGTTGAATGAATCATTACATCCTTACTCATTACTGCTACTAATTTAATTTGCTCTGTGCTGCTATTAAAAAAAAAAAAAAAAACTAGTTTGAACATCCTAACCAACCTGACAGATTGCTGAAAAATTCCTTCCATGTTAATCAGTTTTGGTCCTAACGCGTAACAAGTGACAGGTTCCTAATTTTGCAATGGTTTCTATTTCTGCAAAATTGTGGCTAAACAGCTCAATAATTATCTTTTTAAGATTTATTTTTTATTTTTTTGTGCCTTTATTATGATAGGATAGTGCAGAGGAGACAGGAGGCAAAGTGTGGAGGGTGGAATTGCGAAAGGTCCCCGCCGGGATTTGAACTTGGGACGCCTATAACGTAACGGCGTCATATGTCGGCGTAGTGCCCACTAGGCTATCGGTGCCCTCATCAATGATTATCTTGTGTACTTATACGTTTTGTATTACATCAAAATTATTTGAATATTATTTTGCATGAATTTAATAGGCCTAATGAGGTACCAATAGGTAATTTGCCTCATATCTTGAAATAACTTACAGTTCACGGTGTGAACATTCTTGTAGGAAACAAGAAGTACAGGAAGTATGTATCCACCTTATTTTTCAACGCAGAACCTGTTTTCTGTGAATGTGCGAGATTCACAAAACTTATTAGCCAATTTATTAGCCTCCCTAGTTTATAGTTAAGACAATACATTAAAATAAAATGGTAAGAAACACAAGTTTGCAATGTCAAGCAGCAAAACGTGCCCTTTTTTTACAGCTAAAACTAGATGGAAGCAGATGACACCGGAAATCAGGTGGATAAAAACAAGTGTATTCCATGTCAAACTCGTGCCGATCATCGAATATGTATAATGTTAAAATCAACGGACAAACTGCTTTTCAGTGGAATCTTATCGCACTGCGTCTGGTTCAACCAATGGTGTGAGTTTGTGGTTCAAATTTTTTATTTGCCCTGCCAAAATTTTCACTGGCCTTTCACTGAAGTCAAGCATATTTTTACACTATGAACAGACAAAAACACTTGGCATTACATAATTGTCCTTAAGATGTTCAATGCGGGTCTTCTAAAGTGAAGGGTTTCCTCAGGAAGTGTACGGCTATGGATCTTGTCATCTCCACCACTTGTGAATTCCCTTTAACAAATGCAGTTCGGTGAAGAGGAACGCAAACTCTCAGTGACCCAAAACTTTTTGTTCTCCCAGAGGTCACCAGGGCAAGGACTGTGTGCTGTAGCACCATATGCAGTTACCCAAGATTGTTCTAGATAGTTAGAGTGTTGCTAGTTTGTGCTAGTCATGTTCTGGGTGATTACAAGTTGGATGCTTACTGACCCATTTCAAAAGAGCCCATCATAAATTCAGTCTGAAACATCTGTGATGTACTCCAATTCTGAGAGCTACCATTATAATTTCACTCTTCAATCTTTTTGTGTTTTTCCCCTCTGAATCTGACCATCACAGAACAATGTTTCATTGTCTGTAAGTGTGTGCGTGAAGAAGAGCAACAGCTGAGGCTAAACAAACAGCTGTATCTGTTCGCCCTCAGTCCTCCTCCTCCTCTCTAGTTCTCGTTCTCCCAGCTTCCCTTGAGAGCACTCGCGCCTACGTTTTCAAACCGCTCCATGCACGTGTTACGCAAACACAGATAAAAACTCCAAAACCCAACAGCGTGACAGGCTC
>JAFVLL020009113.1:0-20643 GCA_021397915.2 Tor tambroides
TGAAATCTACACGCTAATACACACTACACTCATAGTCACGCAATGCTGATGTTGTTAACATTAATAATTTGAGAATAAAGTTTAACAATAATAATGATTTGCACGGTTTGATGTGATATGAGCTAACCGATCGTTAGATTAAATCCCCATTGGTAGCACGATTTTTTTGTAATGCTTTTTTCTTCAGTTGGTCAGAACAAACGTGGCAGACTTGTTACTTACTTGTTCAAATGACAATATTGGGTGAAAATTCTTATTTGGGTCATATATTCCAAGACGTAGGCTAGAATCTGTGATTGCGAAGTACAGTAAATATCCACACCACTTGTATCCTCCAAATACAGTGGTATTTTTCATAATGTTGTGGAGATGCCTTCACACAACATCAACACCTCAGTGTCCGCCATAATATCATAGTACATGCACATCATTGATCATCGTTCTCGCTAAAACAAAAAATTCTCATAACATGAGATCTGCAGTTTAGCTTAAATATGAATTATTACAGCACTCCTCGCTGTCATTAAAACATTGCATGCCACAGGAAAGTGATTAAGTGCATCCATTACAAATATGTCTAAATTAAAATAATTTTGGTTTAACGTCTGCGTAATGACTTTATGTACTTTCACTGCTTATCTCCATTAATGGGAGTGGAATATTTAATGTAAATGTCTATATCGAAAAGAAAACAGTTTAAAATCCTTGTTTACTTCATTACTTTTCTCACTCCAGGAAAAAGAGTGCGTACGCACTGTCAAGAGCATCCGTACGGTGCACACATATTGATGCCAAGTTTATTTTTTCTAAGTTTATAAAAATATATAACAGCGTACACACATTTCTATGCCCATTTTGTGCATACGCAACGTTTATACATGAGGCCCCTGGTGTCTGATGAGGTGTTAGTGTACCTGTGTGGTGCCAGATCCTCCATAGTGAGCCTGTTGTCTGTTCAGCCAGTGCACTGCCTCTCCTGCTTTATCAAAGTCTTTTGCCTTCACAAGTGCCAGCACAGCATAAGCCGTCGCCTCTAGTGAGTGATAAAGCTGTCCAGGGACAGTCCAGGACCGACCGGCTGTTTCAAACACAAAACAGCATTAGAAACAAGATTGTCTCAAGCAGCTGTCATTACACCACAACAATTCTGTAATTCTTCCATTATTTACACTTGGGTCTGAGAGAGTAGTGTTGTATGTTGTACAAAACACAAATCTTTCTGATGACTTGTTGACTTGACTGACCTTCTCCTTGGGTGGAGTGTCTCATAAGTATGTCTTTATCTAGTTTGTCAGCATTGGCCATGGCATAGGACGCCATCGCAACAGCGTAAGGATTGGTCAGTTTTGGAAGTCGACCTTCCAAGAAAGAAATAGCCTTCCTGATACTTTCATGCAGACTCTATAAAAGTGTGTGTAAAAGGTAAAAGTAAGTGCTTAGATCTGCATCCTCTAACATTCACCATAATCGACTGTTCAAGGGATTGTTCACCCAAAAATAAAAATTCAGTCATAATTCACTCACACTCAAGTCATTCCAATGCTGTATGAGACAAAAGAAGATATTTTGAAGAAAGCTGGTAACCAAATAGTTGTTAGTCTCCATTTGCTCCCACAGTATGGAAAATACACTATGGAAGCCAATAGAGACTAAAACATGTTTGGTTACTGTTTCATTTATGTTTTGAACAGATCACTGACACAGGAACACAGTTCCATGTGCTATCAGCATAGTTTTTATTCACTTGCACAATTGCCTTGCATTACTGAGAATATTAGTGCCCCCTAGTGGCACTCATCAGTACATCTCCCTCCTTTTTTATAGTGCAATAATCAACTAGTAAATTAAATTAAACCCTTTAATAACACATCTTCTTTTTTTTAACTCTCATCACCGCAAAATCTTTAACCTTTTATCTATTTAACAATGTGTCTCATTTCCTCAATTATTTGTTTTCTTTTAGTTTTCCTTTAAGTTTGCATACACATTTAACACTTCAGTACTCCTCAGTAAATCTTTTTGGCTTAACACTTAATCTCCTTGGCCTCTCATCCTTTCCTGCATTTAGAGGTAATGACAGTGTACTGTCTGGAGGAGATTTCTTTGGGGTACTACTTTGCCCTACATCACCGTAAGCTGGGTATTTCTGTGGTGCATGGTTGGTACCACATTGGTTACATACAGTCCTTGTCCTTTTGTGTTGGTTTGCAGTGTTTTTCTTTACCAGTTGTCTTTATGCGTTCACACACGACAACCATTGCTGCTGCAGGCTCGCTTTCTGCATCGAAGGATTTAAGTTGTACATTGCTTGGCAGATGCGAATTGCTTCATCCAAAGTCAATTCAGTTTCCCCGAGTAACTGTCTTCTTAGTTTCTTATTCAGGATGCAAATGACTATTTGATCCCTGATCATCGAATCAGACAAACTCTAAAAGTTGCACAATTGGCTTTTCAGACATAGTGAAAATTCTTATTTGGGTCATATATTTCAAGATGTAGAATCTGTGATTCTGAAGTATAGTATCCACACCGGTGCGTTGACTGACAGCCACATATACTCCTCAAAACATTAGATTCATCCGCACTGGAGCCGTGCCGGTGCATGACCCACGTTAAGAAAATAATTCCACAAATAACTGCAATTACAGGTTTTCAAACAGAGATGGCGACAAAGAGGCAAAACTTACGGACTGCAGCTTTAAATCGTGGGAACATGATCAAGTGTCATGAGATATTAATTTGTGGGAACGCCATTTAAGCCATGGCAACATGATAATATGTCATGGCCATGAGATTATTTTGTTGAGCTAACAACATTTATAAAGGTACATATTTATAAATTTATATATGTTAAATTCCCGTAGCCAAGTGCACAGTCATTTGGGCTAACCCAATAAAAGTCATAGCAACTTGGAATAATCAGAAATGGATATTAAATTAATATTTTGAACTAAGAATGGCAAAAGCTGTGGAATTAAGAAACGATTAACATATTATATGTAGGCTACTATTATTAATTAATTTTATTTTGAATTAAGAATGACAAAAGCTGTGGGATTAAGAAATGATTAACATATTATGTGTAGGATACTATTATTATTGCCAAGACAGCATTCAAATTTAGTTTGTTATTATAAATAACTGTTAAATTAATAGGCTAAGAACGTAAAATAAAACAGGCATACAAGAAAACATTTTTATCTATCCCACAGTCTTGTAAATAACTGAGTGTTACTTTTTATTTAATATTTGTTCTTCTTCTTCTTCTTATTATTATTATATAAATAATTTTCATATTTATTGTTATAGCTATATGCTTATTTTCCCTTTCTATTCGTGTATCTCTTATGCTACCATATATTTTGCAAATACTGTAAATGCTGTACAATTAAGACAATAAAGTTTTGACTTTATGATTGTATTTATGCCAAGTATGTTACAATAGCTAAATGAGCATGTTGTGTTTTCATATGCAAATGATTCCTTCCTCAACAAAATACTATACTGTTTATAATTATAGTCTATCAAGTAGCCAAAATAGAAGGAAATGTATGTTAAATTCAACCTTTAAAGTGAACTTCCAGTAAAATTCACGTAAGTTCGCCAGAAATAGAGATTAATCAAAACTTTACTGGCATATCAGGCATTTACAGTATTTACAAAACATTTTAAGTAATTTTCATGAACGTTAAGTAAAGAGATTGAAATGAAGGGAAAATAAAACAAATACCTAACAACGAATATAAAAATAGGCTATAAGCAATAATAATAATAATAATCATCATCATCATCATCATTATCATAAAATATTATGTAAAAAAGACGAATTAGTTAACAGATCTACAAGACTGTGGAATGGATAAAAATGTTCTCTTGTAGGCCTATTTTATTTTATGTTCTTACATATTCTTTTAATATTTATTCATGATAAACTTAATTCGAAATGCTGTCTAGGCGACATCGTGCGCACAGTCTGTAGCCTATACCTATAGTTAATATAATAATTTCTAAATTCCACACTTTTATCGTTCTTAATTCAAAATAAAATATTATTTTATCCATTTCCAATAATCTCAGGTTGCTATGGTCACATTTGTTTACCCATTAAACTTGTGGCCACAAGAAAAAAATATGTCGTTCCCTCAACATAGGACCGCTAAGGCATTTCATAGCGTTCCCATGACTTAATTGGACGTTCCGACTAATTAATATCTCATGGACACGACATTTCATCGCGTTCCCATGACTTACTTTGACATTTCGACTAATTAATATCTCGTGCATAACAGGGGACCTATTATGCAAAAATCACTTTTATAAGGTGTTTGAACACAGTTGTGTGGCTGCAGTGTGTGAAAACAACCAGCCTATAATGTTAAAAATCCACCAACTCATTTTTTTTATAAAACCAATAAATCATAAACAGTCTCTACAAACGAGCTGTTTCAGATTCTCCCTCTCTGCGCGTCACTGAGGGGAAAAAGTCCCGCCCATTAGTGACGCTCTCTGCCCTATTAGCATAAACACAGCCCTGAGTGAGAAGATGCTGTCTGCCATTACTGGAGATATATACACTGTCAGCACCAAAGAGGCTTTACAAGTGTTGTGTTTTGGGATGCACTAATAAACATAGGAGTCACCATAATCTCCCCTCATCTGAGCCGAGGACACTGTGGTTAAATTTCATTTTCGAAGGAAATATCCCAGAAAAAATCGGTAACGTCCCCTAAATGTTTATGAATCAATACCAACGCTTCGTGCACGAACGTCAGCTCCAGACAAAGTAAGTATCACGCGTTTGTTTTCCAAATTGCCTTTCTGAAAGAGCTTCTTGGCACTCTGTAAGGCTAATTGCTAAAGCTATCATTGTCTCTTGTGTGTTTGCACTGATGCTGCCTTCAAGTGCTGCCAGAATGATCGTGAATAGGAATGTGGTAACGTTAGTTAAAAGTTGCGTATGAAAGCAATGTGAGTCGATCGCTTGAAGTTGTCGAGCTCATAATCAGAAGTGGGACTTATAAAGTCTGTGACAGCATGAGACCAGCTATGTTGCCATTTTTATCCCACCGTGCTCCCCGTCTGTGTAATTCATAAACGCGAATTTATTATGCACAGTATAATCAGATGACTGACTTTGAAACAGAGTAGTTTTCTGTAAAGATAACAGGCTTGTATTAATAGAGGAATGTTTATTTGCCAAGGCTAGCACTGCTAATGCGGAGATGGAGCTCTTGAAGCTCCGCCCTCTTCTCCGGGAGCACCAGCTCACTCGCATTTAAAGAAACATGCTCAAAACAGCGCGTTTTGGTTCATGCCCTAAAAGTGGTAATTTTAACAAGCTGTAAAAATTTATCTGTGGGGTATATTGAGCTAAAACTTAACATATACGCTCTGGGGATATCAGAGACTTATTTTGCATCTTGTAAAAAAGGGGCATAATAGGTCCCCTTTAAATTGATGTTCTGACGAATTAATATCTCGTGGCCACGACATTTCATAGCGTTCCCACGACTTAATTTGACGTTCCGACTAATTAATATGTCGTGGCCTCGACAAATCTAAGTGAACTGAACATGTCCCCTCCGTAGGCCACATAATTACTGCAAAGTTATAGGGGTGATTTACTGAAGTGGCAACCTTATGTGAATGTGAGCACAGGATTAAACATTAAAAGATAAAGTGACAACCAAATTTAGCTGCAGTGTGCATGTGGCAGTGGTTCAGGAGGGAAAAAAAGAGTTTGAAGCACCAAACCTGTATGTGGTGAATCAAATTCACTTACAGCAACTGATTCAGCACAGATCTCTCTGCCCTCTTGCATGGCAATCACAACAAAAGCCGTCAGAGAGACATCGGCATCTTTTCCCTGTACGTCACCCTGGAATAAAGCAGAAATAAACTAGTAAAGTACATGTTTATATACGTATATCCTCACATCAAATCAGATGCCATTGTGCTAGTAAAAGCATGTAACATACAGTATATAATTGATAAAATTAAAAAAAGTATTTATCACAGGATAGGGCTGCAGTATTATGAGAAAATCGTTGTTGATTGCTCTTGATATTGGGAAACATTCACTCAACTGAAATGTGTGTGATTGGTTACAATCCTCAATGCTGAAAAAAATGCTTATAAAAAGATCTGCAACATGAGTAGATCTAAACATAATGCTGCTTTCAACACTTTTCACATTTCACTTTATTGATCATGACAGTCTTAATAGGTTTAACTAAGCCGGGGCAATCTTGAATTTGGAGGGCTTTTTTTTTTTTCATTTTGGTGTTCATTTTTGCCCCAAGTCCCTGTTAGATGTCAACTGTGGGTGATCAACTTTAAATTAATATTTACTCTCTTCATCAACAAACAATTGTCTGGCAAACAACTGGGTATCAGTTACATTTTCCATCACTCCCAAAAATCGAATTTGCCAGTCAGCTTAAAGTTAACTGCCCAATCGAAATCTCCCTACGGCTTACCTTTCACATGGCTCAAAAGTGCAAACTCTCCCGTGATGAAGAAGCAGACTTTACAGTAGGTTTGTATTTATATTTCTCATTTTCAAGCCAAGCCACTATATCCACATGAACAGACTTGAGTGGAGTTGTTTTCATTTTACGCTAAAGGCAAAAGTATTTACACTTATTTTTGTCTAAAAAGTGAACTATTCATTAAGAAAACACTACATTAAAATTCAAGCATTTTCAGGGATTTCCAGCACTCATACAAACTCTGGTGTTGTTACACATTTGTGCATTAATGTACAATAAAGTGCAGTGTGCCGGTCTTGATGTGAATTTGGCTTCTGTGAGTAATAGAAATGTTGAAAAACAAGCAGGATCACTTTCCCTCATGAAAAATCTTCCTCCATAGTCACTGCATTGTTGAATTTTGTTTGTTTGTACTGTAGATTATTTCATGCTTTACTACTGTGAACCACAATGAAATAAATCACTGGTTTGGGTTCACTGCATTTTTCTTTTGTGAACACAGATTGACACACTCAATTTACCACCATCTCTCCATGAAGTACAGCTGAATCCTCTTTAAAGGAGCCGTCCTGTATTTGTTTTTGGAGAAGCAGCCACTTGAGAGCGCTGCAGATCACATTATCATCTATCATAACAAGATTACTAGCCATGGCGAAGACTTTGGCTACATATGCTGTCAACCTTTAACAGACAATCAGAACAACACATAAATCAAATTTAAAACACATTATAATTATTATTACTATTAAAAATAAGTAATGATGTCAGAATGACTTACCATGTGCTGCTTGGCCTTTGTGTCCATGCAGTGTAGGATCCATCTGGTTTACGGTAAACCAGCTGCTTCTGATAACCTTAATACAAAAAATAATATTTATTTGTTTATTATCTGCATATTTTTTCCTCTTTCCTTTTAGTCTAAAGTTTTCAAGAGAGCATCTTTAAGAGTACTTTACAATTTTATTCCAAATCATACTCAGATTCTTTACTCAGATTCATACTCAATGACTGTGTACAGACCATTAGTTAAGAAACGAGTTCAAATCAGCCATAAAACGGCTCAGTTGAGTTCTCATCCAATAGTATCAAATCAGTAATATTGTTAATATCTATATACCTGTGCTGATATGGTTGATGGCTTCATTACGGCGCTCCAAGCCAACAGTGTCCCACTGATTGGTGCTGTCCAGATAATGAGTGGCAATGAGAGTTAGAGTCATATAGATCATGTTCTCCTCTCCACTTCCATGAGGCAGAACAATAAACCGCCCCATGAAGCTTCCACTGATGGCCTGCTCGACTGTCTGATTGAAACCCTCAGCTGGAGAATTGAAAGAGGGAACGCAGAATGAGAATTCAGTTTCTTTATCATATTTGTATGCAACACTCTCAACACTATATGTGACTGGGGTTGCCACCTGTCCCTTAAAATACGGAATCGTCCCGTATTTTACACAGGCCAACACATATGTGACCCTGGACCACAAAACCAGTCTTAAGTGTCAATTTTTCAAAATTTGAAAGCTGAATAAATAATCTTTCCATTGATGTATGGTTTGTTAGGATAGGACAATATTTGGCTGAGATACAACTATTTGAAAATCTGGAATCTGAGGGTGCAAAAAAATCTAAATATTGAGAAAATTGCCTTTAAAGTTGTTCAAATGAAGTTCTTAGCAATGCATATTACTAATCAAAAATGAAGTTTTGATATATTTATGGTAAGAAATTTACAAAATATCTTCATGGAACATGAGCTTTACTTAATATCCTAATGATTTTTGGAATTAAAGAAAAATCGATAATTTTGACCCATACAATTGTTAATTTTTTTTTTACATTTTTTTGGCTATTGCTACAAATATACCCCAGCGACTTAAGGCTGGTTTTGTGGTCCAGGGTCACATATTTGAATAAACAAATAAGTATTTTGCACTGTTTATAATACTAATAGCAATTCTAATGATATCAATTTCATAAGAAGTATTAGAGAAGATCATCTGAGCGTGATTGCATCTTGGCGTCTTTGTTTTCATAATGACGGAGTCTCTAGAACGCACACCATTAAAGTCCATTCACATGAGCGCAGCATGCGCTAAACCTGCGAGGATTTAAAACATCTAGAGCTCACATCTGCCTTTTGAACACGAGGCTGAATGGGAAAGTTATCAATGCATCTGTCCAGTAATGAACGCACAATTTGCAGAGAAGCATTGCAGTTGTTCACGGTGGTCTGTCTGTCTGGCTTAAAGGGACAGTTCACCCAAAAATGAAAATTCTGTCCTAATTTCCCCAGGTTGTTCTAAACCTGTGTAAAGTTCTTTCTTCTGTTGATGTGGGTAATCTAACAGTTTCTGGTCTCCAATAGTATTTTTTTCTCCTATGGAAGTTACTGAGGATCAGAAGCTGTTTAGTTAACCACATTCTTCAAAGCATCTTCTTTTGTGTTCAACAGAAGACAGAACTTTATGCAGGTTTAGAACAACCTGGATAAATTATGACAGAGTTTTCATTTTATACTTTTAAAGTGACAGACACATCTGTGCTTCTAAAGGTATAGGCCTATTGTTTTATTAAAATGTGGATAGTCTGTTAATTTAATATTCCATACATTATCAGAGCTTGGTAGACATAATTATTATATTTCTAGACATGATTAGAGAGATGAATTAATAGATTATAATTAACTTTAAACCCTATATTTATTAATTTATCATTTATATTAATCATAAATATATACAGTACACAGTAAATAACCATATATGTCATATTTAATTTGGCATTTTAAAAAAGTTTTAAAAAATGCTAAATTATTTAGATAAAAATGGGACAAATAATCATATCATCTAGGTAACAGATGCAGAACTGTCAAAAAAGACTAATAATAATTAATTATAAAAAAAAAAGGAAACTTAAAATAACAATATTAATGTGTTCTGTTGCAAATTTACATATGTGAGTATCTTTTCTCATGGTTTATTTTTGAGCTATGAGTTCCTCACTGATTATTTGTCCTTTTTTTTTTTTTGTGGTAGAGGGTCATGAATGGGTGTCCCTTATTTTGCCTCGCTGAAGGTGGCAACCCTATATGTGACTCCTGGTTATTGTATCTGGAAATCCCTTAAACATAGAAAGAAATTGAAAATGTCAGTCCAGATCATGCTTTCACTGATCACAGCGCATCTTGGGTACATCTGATTTGTAATGTGGTTAGGAGCTTAAACACCACAAGTGAATAAAAGAGAATAAAAACTGGAAAGAAACAAGAGCATCCTCAGTACATTTTAACTGGATGTGCCAAAGTAAAGACAAAGTTCTATCATGAAACTCTAGATGGTGCAGGCCAATGGGTTCTGACTCAATCTGAGATAATCATGTCATTATTCACATGGTGCAGCTGATTGGTTTCTTTTCACATCAGCAGCCAATGAGCTGTCTGCTCAACATTCAAACGGTCGTCGAGTGCTTGCTGTAGCAGGTGCAGAAAGCATCTGAAATCAACATCTAAGATAAGTGAATGCTAGTGATTGGACAATCATCTGAACCAATTGCTTAGCATTGAAAACACTACACGCTGACGACTCCTGCTGGTCAAAACTGTGTAAATGCAACAAAAACATACATAAACAGCTTTTACAAACCCATTGCAAGTGTTTTACTGAATGGAATCATCTAATAGCATTAAATTAAAATTAAGTGTGTGTATAATGTGTGTTCTTTAATTAATTTTCAGGGCTTGTTTTGCTTTTTCTATGGATGGCTCAGCTTAACAGGCCAACAAGAGACTATTAACTACTGTTATTCCTTTTATACAAATGCGTCTACAAATTTATAAAACCGATCCAAGATCAAGTAAAAACCAGACACTGGTTCAATGGTTTGCCGCTGGGGGCCGATCTCAGTACACTCGCATGATTCATGGGTTTACAGAGATCATATTTGTGATGGGCTGTGAACATTTAATCTTCAAAACATTGATATTTGTCTTGAAGCCTCGTTTATGGACGCATTACAGTGCGCGTTCTAACTAGTGTTATACCGATTGGCGTGGTTGCCCAGGCCCACATGCGCTTCACACGGCTCTTCGGAGCAGCAGCAGTACATATAGTATGTCTTGGTGAAAAATCTGCTTGTTTGGGGGTTGTTTTGTTCTATCCTGTTTTCATTTTTTTCTATTTGTATGGATATATGCACATCCGCTGATGCAGCAGCTTGTTTTCTTACATTCACCACCATACATATATTGGCTTGTATTGTCCATTTCTGTGCCTCCTGCTTTGTGGGGGGTTATTCATATATGTAAGCCCTGAATTTTGGAAAAAGATGTAAGTCGCTGGAGAATATGTTGTAGCAATAATAAGAAAATACATTGTATGGGTCAAATTATCCATTTTTAACTTTTATGCAAAATCATTAGGATATTAAGTAAAGATCATGTTCCATGAAGATATTTTGTAAATTTCCTACCATATCAAAACTTCAGTTTTGATTAGTAATATGCATTGCTAAGGACTTTATTTGGACAACTTTAAAGGCAATTTTCTCAATATTTAGATTTTTTTGCACCCTCAGATTCCAGAGTTTCAAATAGTTGTATCTCGGCCAAATATTTTCCTAACAAACCATACATCAATGGAAAGCTTATTTATTCAGCTTTTAGATGATGTATAAATCTCAATTTTGAAAAATTGACACTTAAGACTGGTTTTGTGGTCCAGGGTCACATATGTTATATGTGCAGCAGCAGCAGCAGCATTTCTTACATGCTCACAGCAGCATGTCTGTGGATGTATTGGCAGCAGCAAGTCACAGCTTTGCCACAGCATCAGGCCCGGATTAAGAATTCAGAGGCCCCTGGGCACAATGTCTTTTAATATTATATTAATTATTGTAATATTATAATATTTCTATTGTTTAAATATTTCCTTCATTTTTATTGAAAACAAATGTCTTTCAGATCTGATCAATTCGACAAAAGGTGGATTTGAACTCGGGTCGATCGTGTTAAAACACACCGCCATTCGCTTTACTCATATGCATAATTTGCTAAATTCGAGGTCATAATAAAATGGAGTCAGATTAAAATGTAACAACTTTGCGCACCGAAAAAAAAAAACTTTTTCTTTCTCTTTATTTATTCCTTCCTTTTCTAGCTTGTACTTATTTGAACAATGACTGAGACTTTGTATTACGAGCACTTCCTGTGTCTATGTGCCTCTTTAAGATGAATCACTTTATGTATTCCCCAATTGTAAGTCGCTTTGGATAAAAGCATCTGCGAAATGACAATGTAAATGTAAATGAAAAGACCGAACATGCACCAAGTGCAGGAAACCTTCAGCCGCCACTGGATACTGTCCTTGGGCCAATTGCGTGAGCCTTACACCCAGTCCCGAAAGCAATGACCGTAACATGCGCACAAATGAGTTTGAACCGACGCTGAAGTCTAAGGACATTTAGTACAAATGAACTTGTACATACATACCTTTTCAGCACATCCCATAAAGGGAATCAGCGCACAATGTATATGGCTGCCATGACTATCAGGATGTGCTGGCTACTCATAAACCACTTTTTAAGACAAACTTACGCCACTGGCTTTACGCTCTACACTGCTAAGCCTGTTGCATGGCATGAGTCTTTAGTAATGTTGTCTATGTCTATGTCAGACACTGGTGGGCGGAGCCAGCGTAAATAGCCTTTGCAAACAAGGTGGGTTATTTTCATTTAGTGCAAATAGACACTCTGAAATTTTTTCTTCGCCCTCTCTTGGGCCCCAAGTGTGCATCCAGCCCAGAGCAACAACTATCTATTCCGCCAAGATCAAATACATTAAAATGGCCATGTATATTACCATGTTAAAGTCTTTGACAGAACTGCAATTATTACAAACCAGCCCCAGCATTAAGCACTGTAGTAGAGTCCTCATACAAGTACTACGAAATTTTCCATGGTCATTATGACTGTAGATATAGACTTCATATCTCACAAAATAAAAACATGCATACAACTTTAAAGAAATAATCACTACACATTTATGAAAGTGTCACTAACCTTACCAGTTACTGAGATGTACGTGTTAGCAGGTGTGTCTGGAAGCCGATCAGCTGGTATGTTAGCTTTAAAAACTAAAGGATTTTCTCCTGATCCATTTGGGATGAGAAATAGAGAAGAACAGCAAGATGGAGGAAGAGTCATGAGTCACGTTCTGATCACATTTTGTATGGTTTGGGTGAGTACTGAGCAAGAAAAGAGCAGGAGTTTATTGTGATCTCTGGATAGGCTAAAAATTATATTCAAAGACATTTTTTCATAACTGGCTAGAAGTGTAATGTCTGCAATGTTGTAACACAGTGATATTATTGTGTGCTTCACAGTAAATCTCACCATTCTTAATGGGTTTGAGCTCCACATTTTGTCTGTGTAATGGAACCAGCACACCCTCAGACTGAAAGTGAGAGAGAGAGAGTGTGTGTTAACTACCCATGATGCTCTAGTTTATCTATTGAAAATATAACAAACATCTATTGATCATTACAAATAACCAAATCAAATTAAACAAATACTAAAAGTGACAGTCCCATCATACGTACCACCACCTTCAGTGACTTTCTCACTCCATCAGTGTAGATATGATCATATGCTGAAGCTTTCACCTCAATCATGTGATTTCCCAGTGTCATGGGAATAATCACATATGACACGGTTACGCTGGAGTCTTTGTCAACAGATACTATTGTTCTGTATTTGCCTTTCTTACTGGCAGAGCTGCAAACATCTTCTGTCTCCATGAACTCCACACGCACCTGGTGAAACAGGAGAATGAGACTCAAATCTAGAGGAAACTTCAATCCAATATGAAATGTGTGATGATGGAGGGTATTTCTGTTTTAGCACAAGACAGTATCCTTTTCTTTAATTTGAGTCCTGAGCAGCACAAAAATAAAACAAAACAAAAACAGAAATTACTCTCAGAATCCATGCACTGTATGTTGTCATGTCCGTTATTTTATTAAGACATAATTGGTTACTATGATTCACATGGCTTTAATATTTACCATAAACTCGAAATGCATTTTTTAATATCAAATCAGATCTACCCTCAGCTTCGTTGGGGTGTAGTTGTGAACAATGACATTGGTTTCCAGTTGTTCGCCGCGCACAGCTGAGTAAGGCATCTTCAGGTCAATGAAAAACCTTTTATAAATGACCGTCTCCTCAGGTTCTGCCACACAGATGCCTTTGAGGAGGAATATATTTAAATATGAATCCTTGCGGTGTTTTCAGCATCTGCCGCCTCACTAAATGAGGACATAAATACATAAACAACATCCCCAGAACTGCTCTGAGAGTCACTTCATGAGCATTTGATCATTTCATTCGAGTAAAACTAGCATCCCATCATATACACACAGAAATTTAAAGGTATTCAAAGCAACCCGTCAAAATAAAAGTTCAGTTTAACTTGAAGACATTATTGTAACAGAAATATATTACTATTGTTCAGTAGAATGTACGTAATACTAATACTACTATAAAAATTATTAAAACCTTATTTTTAAGGAATAATCATACAATATTTCTTCAATGTTTTAATTATAATAATAAATCCCCTTTATTTGCCAAAAAATTAAATTTGTTTAATTTTTATGAATTAAAAGTTAAAATAAATTAACGTTGTATGCCTTCATTTGATAACCAGAAAAAAAAGTAAATACACAACACAGAATTTCTGAAAAAAATAAAAAAATAATAATACATAAGGCTATTGTAAGATTAAATAAAACTTGTTTTTTTACGCATTGAAATAATTATACATGCTAAAACACAGAATTTGGTAACAATAAAATATAAGGTGGGAAAAAAATAAAACATTTCATAGGGCCCTAAACATGTAATCTTTCTTAAACTTTTAATAAATTGATGTTAAATGGTTTAAGTTTCATGATTTTAATTAATTAGACACATTTTTTGATTAATAAAATTGAATTAAACCATTAAAAAGGAGTCCAGAAAAATTTAAATGGGAAAAAATGGAATCCAGAAAAAAAAACAGAATTTGGAAGTAAATAAAACGGAATTTGGGAAAAAATAAAACACATTTCATAGGGCCCTAATGTTGTTTTTTCAGAGCATGTATTATGCGTTTGCAGCTTCACTTTACCAAGTGTTGGTGACAGACTGACAGCCAAGATCTGCCAGGTAGTAACAGAGTCTTTTAAGAAGAAGTCCTTTGTGACTGATCCACTGGAATATGAGGAAGTGACAGACAGAAAAGCACTGATAAGCTTCATCTCAGCAGCAAAGACTGACATGATTCAGTTCAATACAATACTGTTGTCTAAAAAACAAACAAACTCTTACTTACTAGGTGCTACTGGGTAAATCAAACTCCTCCCAAAGCAAACTCTCAGGAAACTGCGTACGTGACACAATCTCTTCAGAGTCTGTATAATAGTCATCATCACCTTCATCATCTGTTTTTAGTTTTAACAAAAACAAATCATTAATCTCTCTGGGATCTGAAAACACTTTTATTACTGTTACTGAATTCCCCATTCCTTTGTAGTCTTATTATTATTTTTCTCAATTTCTTTTGTCTTTTATTTATACATCTTTGTCTAACATTGTTTCTTAATTCATATTTGCATTTAATGCCAGGACAAAGCCACACAAGGACTGAAGTAACACTGGTAAACAACCTGAATTTAATCTAATCTGTCAGAATATACTAATAATCACTCCAGTTTTGTAACTTTCTTGCAGAGTGAATATCTGTCATGTCAGACATATAGCAAACAACACAAATAGCAAACATCATAGTTGGAGCATTACTTGATAATCCTAAAGAGGATGTTACAGTGCACAACATAAACGAGTACACCCCTCTGAACAAATACAAAAGATGTATTTTCTTGATGATCACTAATACAATTCATGTAATGATGGCAAAACTGAAATATATTAAACATATGCTTGATAAAAACAGAGAAATATTTGTCATTAAGGGAGTCATGAACTGAGAAACCAAAATTCCCTTGATCTTTTGACATTACTGTACTATAAAAATCTAGTCTAAAAACAGCTTATATTGAAGCCAGTCTGCCAAAACGACAGCTTGTGGAATGTGCCACCCTATGATATAACAGTGTCTGAAAACCGTATCTGCAGAAGATCAGTGCCTGCTTCTACAGCACTGCCTGTTTAGCCCCACCCACTGACTCTACATCACTGCCTGTTTAGCCCCGCCCGCTGATTCTACATCACTGCCTGTTTAGCCCCACCCACTGACTCTACATCACTGCCTGTTTAGCCCCGCCCGCTGATTCTACATCACTGCCTGTTTAGCCCCACCCACTGACTCTACATCACTGCCTGTTTTGCCCCGCCTGCCGATTCTACATCACTGCCTGTTTAGCCCCACCCACTGACTCTACATCACTGCCTGTTTAGCCCCGCCCACTGATTCTACATCACTGCCTGTTTAGCCCCACCCACTGACTGTACATCACTGCCTGTTTAGCCCCGCCCGCTGATTCTACATCACTGCCTGTTTAGCCCCACCCACTGACTCTACATCATTGCCTGTTTAGCCCCGCCCGCTGATTCTACATAACTGCCTGTTTAGCCCCACCCACGGACTCTACATCACTGCCTGATTTGCCCCGCCCTGCCGATTCATCACTGCCTGTTTAGCCCCACCCACTGACTGTACATCACTGCCTGTTTAGCCCCGCCCACTGATTCTACATCACTGCCTGTTTAGCCCCGCCTGCCGATTCTACATCACTGCCTGTTTAGCCCCGCTCAACCGATTTGTGCATGTAGCGTAAATAACGAGAGGTGAACGCAGGTCTACGCAGAAACAAAACGATAAAATTGGCTCCGAATGCAACAAGACTGTACAGTGCCAAGCTGTGGAAAAACACTCTTTGCATTGCCTTCCTTCTGATCCCAGCTTTAGGAAAGTGTGGATGAACTTTATTTTTAATGAAGTTTCAGACTGTGTCAGTAAGAACTTGGTCTTTGGCATTTACTTCCGAGTCTACCATCTGCCACGCCTATTCAAACAGAGCGTTCTGATGAGGGGGGTCAAAAACAGGACAGAAAATAGTCTATTACTTCTAAATTATGATGCTTTTTGATGTAAAAATCTTGATAACATTATAAGTGGACCTCAGAGAACAGTACAAAATAAAACAAAAAACAAAAACAAAGGCAGTTCATGACCCCTTTAATATCTGTAAAATTAGTAAATTAGCCAATTTGGTTCAAATGAAGGATTGCAGAAATAAGTACAACCTAGATTTAATTTAATGTATAATATTCTAATACTAAGCATGTCCTCAATTTTACATATACTACTCTGACCCTTCTTGGGACAGAGTGTACAAGTTCATGACAAATTGTCCTGTTGAACTGCTTAAAGGGTTACTCCACCCCAAAATGAAAATTTTGTCATTAATCACTTACCCCCATGTCGTTTCAAACCTGTAAAAGCTTTGTTCGTCTTCGGAACACAAATTAAGATATCTTTGATGCATTCCGAGAGCTCTCTGACCCTCCCATAGACAGCAATGGAATTAACACGATCAACGTCCAGAAACGTAGCAAGGAGATCGGTAAAATAATCCATGTGACATCAGGGGTTCAAGCGTAATTTTAAGAAGCTACGAGAATACTTTTTGTTCGGAAAGAAAAAACAACAACAACAACAACTTTATTCAACAATTCATCACCGTAGCACCATTTTGGAGAGTATGCACTGTATGCAAAAAGTGTACACTGTTCTTTGTCAGCTGCACCACATTTGAACAAAAACAGAGTTTTCGTAGAAAGAACAGCATACGCTTTTTGCATACAGTAGCTTCGTAAAATTATTTTACCGATCTCCTTGCTATGTTTCTGGACATTAATTGTGGTAATTACATTGCTGTCTATGGGACGGTCAGAGAGCTCTCGGATTTCATCAAAAATATCTTAATTTGTGTTCTGAAGACGAACGAAGCTTTTATGGGTTTAGAACGACATGGGGGTAAGTGATTAATGACATAAATTTCATTTTAGGGTGGAGTAACCCTTTAAATGCCCTGGTGATTAATGGGGAGTGTTGCTCAATGCGTCTCTACAGAATCCCCACAGCTGCTCAAGAGTGTTAGGGTTGAGTGAAATACATGTTCACTGAAGGATTTTCACCTTGGGAGAATGCATATCATCGTCATGTTAAAAAAAAAAGCCAAACAATGCAGGGAACGAGGAGAGGGAAGCATCTTATTTTTCAAGTTTTTGTATTACAGCACACAAAAGTGTGAATTCATGACAGCATTAATAAAGCACTCACACCTTCTCCACACCTTCAGCTCTCATACATTCCTATAGAAGAGCTTTACTACCACTGAATTTCACTGTGGGAACCAGGCACTTCTCACTTTTTGTGCTTTGGCTATACAGTAGGTAGATCTGGTGTGGATAAACAGCCATGCATGTCACTTCTGCAGGCTGCATCTTACTCTCTGAGATAAACAATCACTCTTTTCATAACTTTTGCTGGCTCTGAGACACTTGCTAATATTTCTCCTGCTCTTTTTCTAGCAAATAAATAAATCACTCATCACTAAATGAAAGCTTAAAGTGAAGGCCTTGATGATTTTAGGGGTCTTGTCACAGGTCCGTTGTTATTGAATTTCTGTGCTGAATTTCACACTTACAACAATGTTTTGGTATTTCTCTTGTGCCATTGTCCTCATTTGTGCAATGAAATAAGTCGCCTGACAGTTTTCTCCCAAGTGCTTTCATTGTTGTCAGAATTAAGTCTGAGAATGATTCAGTAGGCTCTATAACACTTTCCATTGTCAAGAAAAAAATAACATATCTAACAGCAGAGAGGAACTCTAAAAACATGTTTAATATTTAAAAGGGTTGAATCAGAATTGCTGTTTCTCACCCAGTGATCGCCGTCTTCTCTTTGCAAGGAAGGGGCAATCCGGCGCTAGAGGAAAATTCATTAGAATGAAAACTGGAGACACTGGAGACATTCATGGGCAAATACTAAACAGTGAATTCACCATTTAATTTCTCAAATGTCTAAATCTGATGTAGGAAATTATTTCTAATGCATGGTGTGTATTGATAGGATTATCTTTACTGAATAAAATTTACTGATATTTTTATTCAAAATTACGATACGCGCATACTTGTTCTGATGTTGGTTCCTCCTGCAGTGCTGGACTCAAACATCAGACCTGCATCAGCGAAAACCCCCATACTGTCCCTTCCACCTCCTGCCGTACAGCCGGTGTCATGCTTCTCTATGACGTCCCAGATCTAAAGCAACAAAGAGACCATTTATAAACCAATCTCAAGCATTCGGTGACTGTTGAGATGCTGATGAACGTCCTTCACCTTTGACTGAGTGAGTCTGTTCTTGTTAAGGACATGCAGAGTCTTGTCAACCATCACCAGACCAACTCTAGCTCCAGGATCTCCAGTTATCTGCAGCTTGACCTCATCTCCTGGGCTATAGGTACTCCTCTTGTCCTTCACCTTAAGCTTGAGCTGGAATTAAAACAAGAGACATTGAGTCAGACCAAGCTGATTGGCACATCATCGATTTCTTGTGATGGTTCACCCACTGTTCCCATGCACGTGTCCTTCACATCGACCCAGACTGAATCAGACACCACCTCAGATGAGCCCACATGATAATAAGCCACAAAACGGAAAGACGGCACCATGTCTTTGGTTACAGGCAGAGCCAGAGCCACTAGAGCTTGTCCTCTGTTCTTAAACCTGTTTGCTTGAAGGATCTGACCTTTACTTAAGATCTGAAAAAGAAGCAGATGAAAAAATTGATTCAAAATAATACAAAAGCTATGCACAAGTTTTACTCAAAACAATAACATAAGTGCATGAATGATGATATGACTGTTACTCACCATGTATGTGTAATCCTGATCTCTGACCCCTGGGCTTTGTCCAGTGATCAGATAGACTCTCATTGAATCACCGATCTGAAGCTCAGCAGCATCAATGCTGGTGTGCAGGTAGTTATTGGAGCCGCCTTTGGTCTTGTAGGCCTGAGCTGTCATCTTCCTCACTGTCTGCTGTTCATCTCTTAATTGTGGATCTGTGGTTTTCGCCTGGAAAGAATAAATACATTGTTTCTGATGTGCTGTGAACAATACACTCGTGTGCTTGTTCAACATACTGTAAAAAATCCAACTTTCGAAAAGTTCTACTAAACAAAGTAGACTGAACAAAGAATTCTTAGTAGAAGTAATTTTTTGTGTGAACTGAACAAAAATACTCTAAACATGTCTCTAGCAAAAGTTGTTTTGTTCACCTTACTTAGATACTCAAGCATTTGTTCACAACATATCCAAACGTTCTCCCAACTTTTCAAATCGAGTCATCTGAACAAACAAATTTACATTGAACAATATTGCACAAGTTCCCAAAATGCATTGCAGCTTGAAAACATTTTATGTTAATTATTATTAAAATATTACCTATTGTTTGAAATTTTACTGGCTTAATTTATGCTGCTGCTGCCGCTGTTGTCACTATCAGTTAGCGGTCATGTGGATCAGAGTTCATATTTTTACTGATTTAAAATTTGTCGATCCTCACCGTGGTTGAGAATCGTGTGCTGAGGTACTGTATATGTGCATCGCATTGCAACTTGTTTAATACATTTGTCTATTAGCATAAATGTTTGCCTTTACCCAGCAGGCACACAACGTCATAAGACGTTGTTGATATTTGGTTAAATTTCGGTTGCGACGTCGGGTGACCAAAATTCAATGTAAATCTAATGTCAATGTCAATTGATGTCCAATACCGACGTCAGCTGACGTTGAGATTTTGTTGTTTTTAGGTTGTGTAACCAAAATCCAACGTTAAGTCAACGTCAAATTGACGTCAACCCGATTTTCATTTTCAACCAAAATGCGACGTCAACCTGATGTTACATAGACGTCTGGTGCCTGCTGGGTACTTTTAAGAGGCAAATACTATCCATATTATGCAGAAGGCTTTGAAAATAAGCATAAATCGTGTTTAAGTTGTTGGTTGTTGAGTTAACAAGTAGTGTTGCTTTCGTCAACGAAAATTATGACTAAATATCGTCATCAACGAACCTTTATCACGTGAC
>JAFVLL020009114.1:0-24875 GCA_021397915.2 Tor tambroides
CTTTGGACGGCGATTGCAGGGAGGGTGGGACGTTGGCTTTCAGTGCTATCAGGCTAAAGTTAGCATTTTCCGAGATGTCCCACTACACCTTTAATAACCTTATTAATAATATTACTAATAAAGCAGAATATGAACGCAACTCCATGCACGTTAAGCCTTTCCTTTCCCATAGAAAAGGCTTAAGGTAGGCTAATGAAAGGTTCATACTGGTATGTTCGCAATGGAGCGGTTCATAAAGTTTATTTTGAACTTGTACTCAAGTATAAAGAAATACTGGTTAGTTCAAGGCACGGTTTTGGGACATTCTAAAACGCTTAATGTGGCTTATTAAAACATGAGGACCAAATTCGATAATAATAAATACAAATAAAATTATTAGGCTAATATTAATAACTTTATTAATAATATTACTAGTAATAAAGCAGAATAGCCCAGAATATGAATGCAACGGATTTGGTATTTTTAAATCACCGTTTTCATTCATTAGCCTACCTTAAGCATTTTATGGGAGAGAAAAAGCTTACGTGCAGGGCGTTGCATTCATATTCTGGGCTTCCACTTAGTAATATTATTAATAAGGTTATTAATATTAGCCTAATAATTTGATCACCTTTTATTATTATCGAATTTGGTCCTCCAGTGTTACTGTTTTAAAGCATTAAGCCACATTAAGCGTTTTAGAATGTCCCAAAACCGTGCCTTGAACTAATCTGTATTTCTTTATACTTGAGTCCAAGTTCAAAATAAAACTCTATGAACCTCTCCATTGTGAACATACGGAGCTGTACAAACCACTGCAAGCTGTAAAGTAAACAGTCCGAACTCATCTGGTTTTGCGAGGGAACGCAAAACATGTGAAAAATATTTTTTCCTCCCACCCCAATTTTTTTCCACTCACCCCGAATTTTTCCCACAATGTCCCTAAAAGGGCTCCGTAAAATAGTGTCGAAAGAGATGAATTTTCAGCTGTCGCTTGAAAATTGTCAGGGAATCAGCATTCCGGATTGGTGTGGGAAGATCGTTCCACCAGCGAGGAACAGTGAATTTTGTGCCTCTCTGTGATGGTACCACATTATTAGACTGTTTTTTCAAGGCTGCATGATAGTTACATTTACATTTAGCCTAGTTATTTAGCAGAGGCTTTTATCCAAAGCGACTTACAAAAGAGGACAATAGCAATCAAAACCAACAAAAGAGCAACAACATGCAAGATGATATATATATATTAAACCCATTTAAAAATCATAATTAAGCATAATTGTGAATTCACAAACGCTACGATAATTAAATAATTATATTTAATATGCGCTTTAATTATTTACATGCGTGTAGGTTAGGCTACTTGCGTCTCAGTAAATGCTGCTCCACTAACTGTTATCATTTACATGGAGCATCTCAAACTCCATCTCTCCATGTTGTTGTGAGTTTGGGTTTATTATAACGTTCACCTGGGAACGCAACGTGCGCTATTTCATCAGATTTGTAAGGTAAATCATTTATAAATCTACGCAAACTCCGGAGAATACATGAATATTTTTCTCAATTATGCTGCTAACTGTTCATTGCGGTTTCAAAATAAAAGCTCAAACCCTGGCCAAATATTAAAGATTAAGTGGACATTTGAATTAAATTATGCTTGGTCAATATTAAACAAGTATTAGATGGCGCAGTAAACTGTAAAACAATCGTCAGGCCGTTGGCGCCCCCTGCAGGCCTTTGTTGTAATGCGTAATCTACATTAGCTCTATTGTTTATAATACGATTGTGTATTTTAACAGTTTTGTTCAATAAAACCATATGATTTCTTGCTTTTGGTACTTTATTTGAACTAATTATTATTGCCTCATTGTTGTTATAGGTAGCCTATATGTATTTTAAGTAATTTTAATGGCTATTGTTCACTTACATCTATTTTATTACCACAAAAATAGTAATTATAGGGCCCTATGAAATCCGTATTGTTTCCAAATTCAGTTTTTTCCATTTAAATTTTTCTATACTCTGTTTTAATGGTTAAATTACATTTTATTAATCAGAACGCCTGTCTAATAATTGAGTTTTCTGTGTTTTCCATTACTTTTCTGGATTCCATTTTAATGGTTCCATTAAATTTTAATAATCAAAAGCACCTCCAATTAATTGATTTTTTATTTTTTTTAAAAAAGTGTATTTTTTATTTCTTCCTTTTTTTCACACATAGGCTACTGCGTATTTACATTTTTCTCCTAAATAAATTCTGGTAAATAATATTTTGGGTAAATACTCAAAAAAATTGTTTAAAAAATTCTTAAAAAATTGTTTTTTTGGTTATAATATTATTATTATTAGACCAGAATATGTGGATATGTTGTCATTCTTACACTATAATACTGAACTTTGATTTCAGTGATTTGGACTATGAGATGGATACTTGCTTCTTGCACTCTATGTTGCACTTTACTTTTGCTTTAAAAAAAGGATTTCATAGAAATTTGGATTACATTTGGAGTTTCACTACTGAAGTCCTCTGTTCATTTTTTCATCATGCTGGAGATGTCTGTTTAAATCTGTTGTTTGCACACTTCTAAGAGTACTTCTCAGACTTTTGTTATTTCATTTTTATTAGGTTTGTTTACATTTTTACTCTTTTAGTTTTACATTTCATCAATGGCTTGTTTACATATATATATATATATATATATTTTATGGTACACTATTCAATGGCAAAGTTGCAAGTTTAATAAAATGTTCTTAAGTAAAATTGTTGATTTTTTTGTTGGAAATTTATTTACTTAGATTAATCGATAAATTAGTTGATAGATTAATCAAAATAAAAAAAATAGTCGTAGTAATTTCTTGTACTCAAGTATATCTCTGAATTACTTTTACTTGAGTAGAAGAAAGAAAATACTAGATTTCTAATGTAATCAAGTATTAAATGATATTTAATATGAAATGTAGTGCAGTAAAAAGTACAATATTATGCTTTGGAATGTTGGGAAGTATAGAAAAACACTCTGATAAAGTACAGACACTTTAAAAGTACTTTTAAAGCAGAGTAACAATACTTCACTACTGTCTGCCTCTGTTAATGAGATACATTTGTTAGACTAGGGCCTATTCATTAACCTTTATTAACATTAGTTAACAAAAATACAACTGTTCATGTTCAACATATTAAACTTGATTTTAATAATCTTAATAAATGTTCATTACAACAGTAACTGATTAAGAAATGCTTTAGAAGCATTTTTCATTGTCGGTTGATATGATCTAAGTAGTTAAAGGCAGGGTAAGCAATTTTTCAAAAACGTTTTAGAAAACTGAGTCGGGGCCGAGTACCAAAACAAACGTGTAGCCAATCAGCAGTAAGGGGCGTGTCTACTCATGATGTGGAGGAGAAAGCGTTCAGCGAACAGCCGAGCGGAGCGACAGAAAGATAGAGATGGCGGATAAAAAACAAAAAGAGGAAAACGTCTGCGGAACGATAAGGCAAGAAGTAGGACCCGTGTAAATATCGGATCAGCTTTCCAGCGCTGGAGAGAACTCAAGGAGCGGAAGGCCTGCGATCGGACGCCGAGGTTGCTTTTCTTCTCCATAGGTGAGTAACACCATGTCTACACCGGACGCGCTGCAACAGCTAAAGCCTGCCTACACTGGAAGCGTGCATTTCAGCCGAGAATGTAGTTGTTTAAAACTCAAATCTGCGGTTTATTTATAAAAATAGCGCCTATTTGAAAATGTGCTTCGCCGAGTTTGGAGACGTGAGCTCCACGCGATCACCGGGCGCTCAGTGCTCATGCATCCCGAAGAGAGGAGCATAACCTCGGCTAGTCCTTCTGACATTTGCCGCTGGCTCTGATGTCTCTGTAGTGGTTAAACATAAGATATAATTCGTTTTGGGTAAATCTAACAGGTAATCTTTGGTCTTTATTCTATTGTTCTATTAATATGTTAAAATGAAAATGAAAACAGGCAATGTTTGATATAATATTTCGTTTCATTGTAATGTATGGACATTCCCTGAACTACAATTCTGCATCTATTAATATGTTTAAAGAAAAACGAAAAGAGGCAATGTTTGATATATTTCGTCTGTAAATACAGTGAGGACGATTGCAGCAGCCAAGGCGAGCTGATGTTATCAAATACGCTGCTCTTCGCAGAATTACCGGACTTACGTCGTTCCTCCGTGGGAGCTCACACTCTCGAGTCTAACTCCTGAAGTCCGAACTACCGAGGATGCAAGTCCGAAATTTGCGTACTGGGTATTGAGAAACACACGCAGACCTAATGTTAAGTCACCAGACTATTTGCCTAATCTTCTCTGTACTTTAGACCGCAATGGAAACGCAGACAGCAACAGGTCCGGGGGAAAAAAGGTTCCTGGGACATATTGTTCCAGATAATTTCGGTGGAAAAGCGGCTTATGTTTCACAGAACTAATCATTGCCTGGGTTGCGTAGGCTACATATATGTGGGGCGAGACCCTTTTGGGGTATAGGGGCGTGTTTGTTTTGGTGATTTCAAATATCCACATTGGCCTCCAGAAATTGCTTACCCTACCTTTAAGTTAGTTAACCAATAGAACACCTTATCGTAAAGTGTAACCTTTTTTATGATTTAATATCCTGTTTCACATTATTGAAGAAAATGGCTTGTGAATGCATTTTCATGTTATTCTCAAGATCATTTTCCGACTGTCTATTTATTCCCTTAACATACAATTATTGAAAGATTGACAGCTGAATGACCACAGGTATGACTGAACCTAGTCACCATTCAGTCTCTAAGTGCACTAAATGAGATTATATTTCCACATATAATTACAAATGCTGGGTCATTTCCATCAGTTTTCCATTGTTTTGTCTGGAGCCGTCAGCTGCATCGTCTCGTCACGTGAAGCAGGAGTCTGAGCCGCATCCGCGTCCTTCATCAGGATGTCACGCAGCTCTGTGGTCATGCAATACGGTCGTGCTGCAGAGCCGTCATTGCGCTCAAGGTCTTCACCTTTGGGTGGTGTTAGTGATGTTTAGTAGTGTAAGGACATCAGGGGGAATAAGCGAAGAATTGTGTAGGTATGATAAATGTCAAATTAGGTACAGATGTTAAATATGAAGGTGTTGAACAGAAAACCCAAGGAGGAATGATGGGGGGGGGGGCAGCCATAAAAGAGAAAGAGAAAAAGGTTATTATGAGATGAAAGACAGAAAAGCATATCAGTCCCAATGAAATGACACACCTTAGTTAAGCAGGTACCATAAACAGATTAGAAACACCTCATACCAAATATGCATAACTGAAACGCAGATTAAATTCTCAGTCTAACGTGCCATGAGAGGTTTAAACCCAGATACATGCACTGCCATGCGCAATGAAGAGTCAGTCGGATCATTAGTGACACAAGGCTTCATCCAAACAGATTCAATATTTTCCTAAATGCAGCACTAAACCATTTTTTAAAGGATCACAAATGACTGTTTTAAAGTAGAGGATCTACATGTCTTTGCTTTGAATTTCTACCTTCCAGAGTGGACCTTGACGACTTGATATTTATACTCATACTAGCGGTTTCTGGAGTTAAAACATTTATTAATGGAAAGTACTCACAGAAGCAGAGGAAGAGTGTGTCTACACACATGGCGTAAACGCTGAAAAACCCATGTGCAATGAGGTAGGTGCCCACCAACACAGTCTAGAGGGGAAAAAACACAGACATATTCAGACAGACAGCTGCAGATTTGATTTTATTGTCTTTAAATCCAGGTAAGCCTGCATGCATAAACTACTATTCAAAAGTTTGGTTTTAATTTGAATGTAAGTGATCGTAATATTTACATTTACATTTACGCATTTAGCAGACGCTTTTATCCAAAGTGACTTACATTGCATTCAAGTTACAGTTTTTACATTTTATCAGCTCTTGCTTTCCCTGGGAATCGAACCCACGATCTTGGCGTTGCTAGCGCCATGCTCTACTATTTGAGCTACAGGAAAGCTATAATATAAGATTTCTATTCCAAATAAAGGTTTTTCAAGCTTTGTTCAACAAAGATGATTTCTGAAGGATCATGTGACACTGAAGACTGGAGTACTGATGCTGAAAATTCAGCTCTGATCACAGGAATAATATACATTATAAAATATATTCAAATAGAAAACAGTTATTTTAAATTGTAAAAATATTTCACAATATGATTGTTTTTACTGTATTTTTTGATCCAATGAATGCGGTCTTGGTAAACATAAGAGACTTCTTTTAATAAAAATAAAAATCTTTCTGACCCTGAACTCTTATCACTGGCTGAGCCAATGTTTCAGTGTCTTTATTTGGACAATTTAGATGGATGAGTTAATTTACATTTTTATTTTAGCATTTATAGTCACACTCGATCACTCACCAAAATAGGAACCCAGTAATAATGGAGACTGGGTGCAGCGCCCTTAAACGCATCCGTATGTCCCGAGAAGAAGAAGAAAGCGAAGATCCCTGGGGGAAAAAAAAAAAGAGAGACTGAGAAATGTAGTCCAAAAAAAATAAGAAAAGCTGCATAATTTATTAACTTTGTCAATAGTATTTAAATCTAATGTTTAGTTCAGTGTTACATAACCATTATTTCATTCTCTAAAGCAGAAAACATACCCACAAGCCCCACAATGAGGAGTTTTCCAAGGAATAAGATGAAATCGGTGACCTTATCCAGGACAACCACCCTGTGACGAGTGAAAACATCTGTGAAACTTTCTTCAAATTCAGCCATCCAATACCAGCTTGCAAAATCTAGTGATTACGTCACTTCCTGCACCCTGCCTTTTAAACTATTTTTCAATTGTTGGTCTATGTGCAAATGCATGCACTTCTTTGCTGTTATCAGCATCACGTTTCATTGTTTGTTACGGTTTCAACATGAATGTTGCACTTTTAAAATACTATATCAATTTAAATGTTAAAATCCTGCCCTCAAGTTTCAGTCCCTTTCACACTGCAGTTTTAAGATGTCACCCACCTGATAACATTTCTCATGAGGAGGAAGAAGGCATCACGTGCTGACCGGCAGAAGTTTTTACCATATATGGCCACCTGAGGCAGAAAAAAAGCACTTATTCAGCCAAGACTGTATACAGAGATGTCATTAAGATCCTATACGGTCACGTGTGAATAAAAGAAGATGGCCTCCTCTTTGACACTGCAGTGAATGGGTGCTGTCAGAATGAGAGACTCCTGTACATCAGTTAACATCTTTGAAGTGAAAAGCTGTGTTTGTAAGAAACAAATCCATCATTAGGATGTTTTTTTTTTTTAACTTCAAACTGTCGTCTATGGCTAACAGTCTTCTATCTATAATATTGCTTTGTCCAGTTGAAAAAGTCATCTGAATCAGGAGAGAAATGTGACCCTGGACCACAAAACCAGTCTTAAGTCGCTGGGGTATATTTGTAGCAATAGCCAAAAATACATTGTATGGGTCAAAATTACAGATTTTTCTTTTATGCCAAAAATCATTAGGATATTAAGTAAAGATCATGTACCATGAAGATATTTTGTAAATTTCTTACCGTAAATATATCAAAACTTAATTTTTGATTAGTAATATGCATTGCTAAGAACTTCATTTGGACAACTTTAAAGGCGATTTTCTCAATATTTTGATTTTTTTTGCACCCTCAGATTCCAGATTTGCAAATAGTTGTATCTCGGCCAAATATTGTCCTATCCTAACAAACCACACATCAATGGGAAGCTTATTTATTCAGCTTTCAGATGATGTATAAATCTCAATTTTGAAAAATTGACACTTAAGACTGGTTTTGTGGTCCAGGGTCACAAATATACACCGATCAATAAGCCTTAATGATGGATTTGATTCTTACAAGCACGCAGCTTTTCGATTTATAAGACCTTAACTCTTTCCCCGCCAGCATTTTTGAAAAAAAGTTGCCAGCATTTTTGAGGATTTTCACTAAAATTTTATGGTCCCCAGAATTTTTGGTTGTATCAATATCTGAACATGCAATACACCAAAATAAAGAACAGACCCTCTACTTTTAAACAAAAAAAAATCTGTTTTATTCTAGCTTCAAGTATTCTTTTTTTATCAACATTTGAATATAGCATTTTGAGCAAAAAGCTGAGAAAACTGCATTTTTATCAAATACTACATCTGGATCATATTCAGTAATAGTGTAATAGTGCCCCCGAACGTATGACGGCGTGAACGCGGAAACCCGGAAAATTACATGTTTGGCGGGGAAAGAGTTAAGTGATGGACTGGAGTGGTGTGGATTATTGTGATGTTTTTATCAGCTGTTTGGACTCTCATTCTGACGGCACCCATTCACTGCAGAGGATCCATTGGTGAGTAAGTGATGTAATGATACATTTCTCCTAATCTGATGAAGAAACAAACTCATCTACATCTTGGATGGCCTGAGGGTGAGTACATTGAGAAAATTTTAATTTTTTGGTGAACTATTCCTTTAAGTTGTAGTGAAAGAACATGTACCATAATGTAGGCGTTCCTGTTCATGAACTTGATGAACTTCTCCAGGCACCAGAAGCAGCATTTCAAACAGCACAACAAGAACTTGGCAAATTTATTCTCAGCTCCTGTGGGAGCAAAAGAAAGCAAAAGAGCTGACACACAAAAGGTCACAAACACATTATTGCGAACAGCGTGGGATACAGCAATGTATAATGTTCAGTATCGTCTCAAAACAGGAACCTGCATGGTCTCTAATTACACTAAAAGGGTTTATTTTGCAATAATGACCAGCTGAATGTGCATTAACCAGCTTATTACATGACTGCTTATAAATAAATAAAAGGAGAAGTGAGAAGAATAATTCAATAGACATGAAACCACAATTGCTGTTTAGGGAATCATGCTTTAACAGTCATTATATGCACATTTTTCGTAACATATTGCAGTGATAGGGTGGAATAATAACCGACTGTAAATGTTTTTCTCTTACCCTTGAGTTTGTGGTCAATATACTCCAGCAGAACCCTGATAATCTGGACGATGGCGAGGATGAAAGAACCAAACGCCAGAGAGCCTGTGTGATATCTGCGCGTGTACAAAATATCTCAACAAAACCGTGCTTATGGCCCAAATGACACACTTTGCTAACATGCATATTGCATATACTGTATCTTTTTCTAAAGCCATACCTGAGGGATCTGCCCAGAGAGGCACACAGCGGGTATGCGGGCATGTCATTGGGTTTATTAGGAGCCCAGTAGTAGGATGCAAACGCCCCTGCCAGAGTCATCTGACCCAGAGCAGTGACAAAGTTGGCACACCAGAAGAACAGGAAGACGTTGTAGAATTGAAGGAAGATGAGGTATTTGTGATATGGCGTTTCCCCACCATAGAAAGCAAACAGGCACTCGGACCGAGGACAGTCTCTCTTCATTTCAGAAAGAGTGAAGTTCTGAAGGAGTCGGAGAAATGAGAAACACGGATCATTCATTTTGGAACTGTACTACATATTCACAGCAACAACAAAAAAACAGTATAATGTGTCTAATATTATGTAATGTACAATGTACATAAACAGTGTAGTGAGTGTAATATTTTAACACTATGATTATGCATGAGTATGTATTGACACACCTCAGGGACACAGGTTTGTCTTGCATGTAGACAATCTGTTTCATTGAAAACCTTATAAACAGGTTCACTGGATGTAGAGAGGAAACTGATCAGAGCGATTAAGGACTAGTACTGGTGTGATCGTGACAAATATATTAAACACCTTTTATACACAATACTGCATTCAAAAAACCGTTTGGGATATTAGATTGCTATAAATATCTATTACGGCTGAGTTGCTGGGAACTGTAGCATTCCAAAATAAAATAAAATAAAATAAAATAAAAAATATTTACCTAAATTTTTAATCATGTAATTTAAAAAGTTATATCACTTTAATTTAATTCAGTTTTAGTAGATGTATTGACTGATGGTCATTCAAAAGTATCTGTGTATTCTGATTAAATATTTATTAAATGTATTGATTTTATTTTTAATTTAATTTAATTTTGGTAGATGTTTTGACAGTGCCCTGTTCTTTTTCTAGAGGCTTCTAAAGTCATGTAATGGACTTACATTTGTTTGTTTTAATGAGTGACTCAGGAGGTGACCTTTTGCCATATGACCTTCCATTAGAGCGATTTTAAATAAGATGAAGTGAGTGACTGTAACATGTAAGTTCCTGTCTATTTGTGCCAACACTGATTAATGTTTCCGCTTCAGTCTTGAGTCAAGGATACACCGCAGTGATGCCCCAGTATGCGATGACTATGGTCAAGAGGAAGAAGGTAAAAATAGGGTAGAACAGCGATGACATGACATAACCAACGGCCCTGAAAGAGGACAAAGAAAACAGCACTGAGAGTCAATAAGACTAAAAGGTAAAATAGGTACCATGTCTATAAACATAATCCCCATAATAAGATGTGAAAACGTCATGTCTAGGGCTGGGCGATATGGCAAAAAAATAAAAAAATCTCAATTTATTTTCAGAACGTTTGACCTATTCTCGATTTTTACAATTTTTAACTAGTCAACTTGAAAATGTAACTACAACATGATTGAGTATCTTTTTCTTTATTAACCCTCAAGTTAAAGAAAATTCTATTCCAAGTGCATCACACATGAAGTTGTCAACATGATGTAAATGTTAAGCAAATGACTTGCTATATATCTTTGCAGAAAAGATGCATGAACTACAATTACATCTTGTACAAACTTGTCTTATATATGTTCAGAAATAATACAAGTAAAATGCTTAAAAAATTCTCAAAAGTCAAGGTAATTCAAATTCAGAATGACTGAAGGTAATAACACCAGACTATTATTTACTATAAATGTTCTGTAAAAACAATGAACAGCAGCTTTCAGCCTGTCACCATGATGCAAACATGAAATATCAGACATACAGAAGTAGTTCTTTACAGGGTTTTTTTCCATTGTTTTTGTAAACATGGATGCGTTTGACTGTTGTGCTCGCGTCTCTTGCAGCGTCTCATGCGTGAAATGGCACTCTCAAAATACGGAGCTCAAGTTAACTGTTCGACTCCCACCTTCCTGCATTTTTTCCTATTCCTCTAACCCGCATTGCAATGTTTGTCAACACAAATTGCATTCTACTTGAATGGCGCCTAGCGATAAATTCTAATTATAAAATCGGGGAGAAAAAAAAAAAAAAAAAAAAAAAAAAAAAAAAAACCCAGCCCTAGCTTTACTACTGTTTCATATGGATTCCCAAAAATGCAAACCTGCTGGCCTCCTTCATGAGCTCAACAGCGATCCGGATTCGGTTCCTGAGGAAGATGAGGAGAAGGATGATGATGAGCTCCAAAATAGCCAAGATGATGACTGGAGAGAGGAACATGAGTTACTTTCACATTTAAAACAGTTACAAACTGCTAAATCGACAGGCCTACAGCAAAACTACTTGACTTTTCTCAGAGGAGTTTTTAGAGAAAGACTAGCCGACTGACTGAGGACTAAACTGTCTACACAAGTTTGCCCATGCAAAACTTGCTGCCATGATGCTAAGTGTATTGTAGATGGTTTATAGTGTGTTGCTGCGCATTTGCTAGCGTATTTGAGACCCTGTTAAAAGATAATAATATGATAATGGCTTGGGCTCCTCCTTCAGTTATGTGGTACAGATTACAGGCTGTAGTTCAATAATTAAGGTCTTTTTCAGTTCCCCAAATATGAGCAATAGTAACAGTGCGGCTACTCACTGAAGGCCAGCCAGGTCTGTCTGATGTGCAGGTACACAGAGAAATCAGGTTGGAAGCCCAGCTGCTGCAGGGTGATATTAGCACCAGGTGTGTCCTTCAGATTGACATACTTTATGCTGCAGTAAGCAATACCTGTGAATGGAACAGGCAAATGATTGACAGATTAACAGTTATACTGAATTAGATGAATGTATTGAAGAGTATAAATCATATCATACCACAGGCAACGACAGCGACGACCATGAAGATCATGACACAGACCATGATTCCAGCCAGATAACGCAGAAGAACGATGAAGATCAGACTCAGCACCACAGCGATCAACAAACAACTGCATGATCAAGAAACAAGATCAACATTCGGTCACAAAATATTCTTAAAAAAAAAATTAAATGAAATAAAATAAGTTTTTTTAATTATTTAAAAAAAAAAAAACTTTGTTATATTATACAAGTAACCACTTAAAGTGGTAAACTAAACTGAACTAATATCAGTTTTATATCATAAAAATTATATCAGTTTTATATCATATTTCTAATTTTCACTTAAAGTTGAAATACTGAAATTAAAACTGAAATAATAATAATAATAACTAAACAAATATATAAAAAGCTAAAATACACAACAAAATGACTAAAACTTATAAAAACTAAAATATGAAATAAAAAATGAATTAAAAAAAATATTATATTAAAATAACACTGATCCAAACATTAACACTAAATATTTTATTGAAAGATAGGATATTCACTAATATAACAAAAAAAAAAAAAAAAAAAAAAAAAAAAAAAAAAAAAAAAAAAAAAAAAAGCACTTACATTAGGATCCAGTACCAAGACTTTGTGTAATCCTCAAAGATCTTCATTGCAACTTGACGACCCTCCATGACTATCGTTGCGTTCCTTTGATTGTCAAAACAAATGTGAATTTATAATAAATAGCCCCTTGAATTGCACTGCAATTGCATATAAATGAGTAACTTCCTTGCATATGCATGTTTGAGTAGTATAAATATGAGCTTACTTCATTCCAGCCACCAGGTCTTTTGCATCTCTTATTTTGTCTCCATCATTAAATGTTTCTTGATCGCCCACCGTGATGACATCACCCTTTTTGCCTAGAGATGGAAAACATCGCTGCAAAACTGAGAGAGAGAGAACAATAGGATTAAGAAACAGAATCATGAAAAACAAGTAATAATTTCCCATACAGTAAATATTGTAATAAGAAAAACAAAAGTTTTACATGGTTTGCTGGAAATCAGATATGCGGGGCACAGTTTTTCTTGCAAAATTTGCGGCACTGTCTTTAAAGGGGGACAGAATTGATCGGTCATTAGACATGTGCAAAAACATGAACTGAAAACTTGACCAACAGCTAAAAATGAACTCACCTTTAACCCTGGGTCTGCTCTGCAAAAGCTTTTGTAATATTCCCAGTCGTGTGTTTTTCCAACGGCGCTTACCAGAGTCAAAGTGCGATCAGGACATTTTTCTACACACACCTACACGCAGAAAGAAAACAAACTTCAGCATAGGACAGGTTTGACTCTCAAAAACAAAACAAAGAAGTCTATAACATATAACCTTATTTTTGCATGCACTTATTTACTGAAACATGAGACATCAATGATAAAAGAAAGTAATACTTCATTAAAGATTACTAGCACACTGCACATACTGGGCCTATTATTACAAAATAGCATGTGAAACAGTCAGAAGTATGCAATAACTCACATTAATAAGTCACATTATTAATTTGAAAAAAAAAAAAAGAAGTCTATTTATCACCAGGAAAATAAAGATTTTTCTTTTTTCAATCCAGTGTTGTTACAAAAATCACTTTTGGCAGTTGGAATCAATATACAAATACATAAATACTTTGCTTTCTGCTAAAGAAATCATGTAAATAAACTAGTGCTGTCAAACGATTAATCGCATCCAAAATAAAAAAGTTTTTGTTTACATACTCTATGTATGTGTACTGTGTTTATTTATTATGTATATATAAATGCACACACATACAGTATATATTTTGAAAATATTTACATGTATATACATTAATATTATTATACTTTATATATAAATATATTTAATATATAAACATAGCATGTTTTTCTTAAATATATACATGCATGTGTTTGTATTTATATATACACATAATAAACATACACAGTACACACTCATATATTATGTAAACAAAAACTTTTATTTTGGATGCGATTAATCACGATTAATCGTTTGACAGCACTAAAATAAACACAAAAGTTAATAAAAGATAAATTGGGCACATTGCATTATGGGATACAGTGCACTCTAGTTGTATACTGCACATGCAAGCACATAATAGTAGAGAAAATTCACATAATATGAACAGAATTCTGCTATATGAGTAGTATAGTAGTATGCCAATCCAAAAATAGAGTTGCCACAGACAGGACACAAACCTGAGGCGTGGGACACTGAAACTCTAGGAGGACCATGGGACTGGCACACTTCATCATGTTGAAGTAGAACAACAAGGGCTTCTTCCTGTTACACACATCACAAAAACAGATCCTCAGTTCACCGAAGCTTATGCTGATTCATTTCTATTAAATATTCGCAGATTCATCAAGCGTTCCTAGAAGTCCTTGCAACATTTGACATTATTTTTATTGTTTTTAAATCCTTTTTATTTTGAAGTTCCAATCAAAAAGACACATAATGCCATATCATAAGATTGCACTACAAATAATCCTTATCTGTCGTTTTTACTGAATGAGCTGTATATTTTCCTTCATGTTCATTTTTCAGAATAATGTAATAGTTGATATTTTAATTAACATGGTATAACAAGAATATTCCATATGGAAAAAAGACATAAAGAGCGCATTTGTGGTCTGCTCTCCCTATTTTACTGTACGTGTCCTGTGAATAATCCACTGGATTGCACTAAGAATCTCGTTTTTCTCTTTCCAGGTTTGTTTTCACAGGGACACTTTAAATGTAACTGTCTTCCATTTTCACATCTATTCTCTTATTAACAGTGTTTACTCAAATGCTTCTAAAGCAGGTAAATACAATTTGTTATCTGTTAAAATGACAGAAATCACTTTGAAATACCATCACTCATTGTTCTAGTTAATGAGCATTTTTGATTAAGGCAATGTGTGTTACATAACAGACAAACAGTATATTACTACAGTGATATTTAGCACGTGCATTGTATTGTTGCAGAAATATTTTGCGGTCCTTCGTGGTCTGTTCAAAGTAACTTGTTTATATTTTCCACATTTGAAGGCTAAGTAGATTAATGTCACTTCATGGTACCCATTTTTTGAAAATGCTTGTTATTGCATTCTTAGAGCGAACCTTTCACTTATTATTTATAGTTTAACAGTAGTGACTCCCATAATTCACACAAAGCATCATGGGGCGTAGGAAAAAGGTGGATACTCTCAGTTTTACTCTTAAAGTTCTCCCTTACAGTCATGATTTACAAATTAACGGAATTGTTACAAAGAACCAGTTTAAAAGAATTATATTCAGCTGTATGATGTTACTAATGATGTCAGAGTGAAGCAACAAATGTGATGATAATTCTAAATTTGGTGTAACTTACTCCAGATTTCCCTGGCCACAGTACTGTCCCATGCTGTCTGTGGGGTAGATCACCTTCCTCGGGTCCCCATGAGTCCAGGCTGACAGATGCAAACAGAAATGATGAGTATTTCATTCACACACAGAGCACGAATTCTCAAACCTTTTAACAGATTTTAATATGCTTTTTATGTAGCCATTACATTTCCAAAACCACGAGGTCTTAAATTTGTTAGATTTGATGAGTGCAATTTCTGTGAACTGATCAAACTATCCATTTCAATCAATCAATTCAAAACTCTGATTCAAAGATTTGTTTGTGCCAATGTTCATGGAAGCCCCCTTGGGACATTTTCCATATAATATATGTTTCAGGACAAATAGGCCTATATGTAGGTAAATATTGCTGCGTTCATTTAGTGAAAAACAGTGTGGAAACATGAAAAATGTCTTCATTTTACTTGATTTTCACTGTGTTTTAGTGGTTACATTTGACATTTTGAATACATTTGGTTGTTTAATTTAAATGACGGTTCCTCTGAAGAAAAAAAAATGATTAAAGCACTAGTATTTTCAGCAGATAAAAAATGGTTTTAAGTCAGTTATTTCTATCTTTCGCTGTAGTGTGTCAGTACAAAATATCAGTTTACATTTCCAAACATTGATTTTGCCATTAATTGTAATAATCCAGTCAGATTTTAGTTTGCTCCACACAGAGATCTGACCTGATCATCATCCAGTCTGTCTGGAATGACATGAAGAAACAGAACAAACTGAGACAGACTAAATCCAGAAGAACTGTCTCCAAGATGCTTCAAGAAACCTACCTGCAAAACTACCTGAAAAACTATGTGCAAGTGCACCTAGGGCAAAAGCTGCTTTAAACACAAAGGATGGTCACACCAAATGTTGATTTAATTTAGTTAACAGAAGTTACTTGATAAAGAAAATCTATTTATGACAAGTGGCTAAAACTTTTAATAGTACTGTGGGTTTGCAGGTAGGTTTCTTGAAGCATCTTGGAGATGTTGCCACAGTTCTTCTGGATTTAGTCGGTCTAATGTTCTAATAATTTTGGCCACCTCTGTAGATTATGAAATGTGATATATTGAATCACTTAAATAATTTAATCACTTATTTTTTTAAGCTTCATTGCCCAGCACTAGCAAACACACAGCCATGCACTCTTCATCACACAAAAACCAATAAACAACACTAACACATTAAAAAATTCAAAGGATCACCGTTACACAGTACGCAATCCTTCTTTAACACTATTGCACGCTGACTTACCCAGTATTCCCACTGCAAGGTAGCCCACTATGGCCACGATGAAGAAGATACAGCAAATAATATCTGTGCATCCTCTGTGGAGCAGAGAGAAACAGTCAGTTGCAAAATGCTTTAAAGAGGTCATGAGATGTAGTTTCAGATGTTTATGTTACGTTCTCAAGCTTAGTTTATAAACTTTGCAAAGTTTTTGCCACCAAAAAAGTCTGATATTTGTAAAAATTATTATTTTCCATCCTCATTTCCACTCTCTGTGAATAACAGAGAAGCGAAAGGGGTATTACCTCTTGCAGAAATGGAAGTGAATGCCCACTGCTGTAATTAGCTAACTTCTTCACAATGTATCCACACCCTCTTTTACAGTATGTCATGTGTTTTAATACTCGAGATGGCAAGTGCTGTGATAGAGCCATTTATTTTTGAGCCTGACGTGTCACAGTTCTCCTGATTTCAATTCCATGCATTTCAAAAGGGTAGAAAAAATAATTCAAATTTTAAACCAGGAGTAAGTTTTGAGTTCAGAAACTTTCAGTATATTTTTAACCTATTATGGGCCAGTTTTACTAAACACAGTTCCAAAACAGCGCTGATGGGCATGGAAATTTCTGTGGGTGATTAACGCGCAAACTAAAGAACACAGATGCAAAATCTCATTTACATATCAACCAACGCAATATACCAAGCGCAGCACAAATTAGTGCATCGCAAATAAAGAAATAAAGAAGCCACAGTACATTGAAAAGAACCAGAGGCCAAATATTGAAGGGTTGCAAGAAGTTTTGATAGACCTTGTATTGTGTGACTCCTAGTTGAGGGTTCCAAGACTTCTTTTATTTCCTGAAGCAAATTAAAAACAACATGGCTTGGCAAACTATATGTTCGGATAATGTGATCTACTGGCATTCCAAATAAATGAATATGTGTGGGGAAAAAAACTGTCTCTTCTACCACACGCTCTCTCTTCTCTGCTGTGCCTCCTCGCAACAATAATTGCAGCCATCTCAAGTGCAAAATAGTTTAAGACATGCTTTTTTTGAGCATTAAATAATGGCACAAATACAGGTAATTTGACAAGCGCAAACATTAGTAAATCGTGTTGTGTGATTCATTTGAATACTCTCCTCCCATAAATTTTGCCTCTGAAAGGGAAACTCCTACTAACGCATATTCAATAAGGTCAGGCGCTAAAATAACTGTCCTCGCCTTTTCAGCGCTAATTCAGTATGACAGTACTATTTTAACGACAAAAGACGGTTTGCACTGGTGCAAGCTTTTAGTAAAACTGGCTCAATATGTGTAAATATCAAGAACATTTTGATTCTCTACTTCATGACCTCTTTAAAAACTTCAGGAAAAATATACACTGACCATGGTACAACATTTCATTTAACAAACCATCAAGCATTGCTGTTTGCATGTAAGCACGTCAGTAAAATCTTTTTACTAAAACGCCAGGTTTGATATCAATGCTGATAAACTCTTTTGGGATTAACAGCTAAATTTGGGACTGGTCATTTAACAAGTGGCCACTGTTAAGACACTTTAATGGTGCTTTTTAATCCTTTTTGGAGCTTGACAGTGGCTGGTAACTTTTGGCACAGAAAAACAAGAGCAATATGAAATTTAATCATTATGGCTGGTAATTTAACGCGTTAATTAGATTAATTACGGTGAAAAATAACGCGTTAAGATTATTAACGCATTTAATGCACTTGCCCCACCCCAGACCTATGTGGGTCATCTAACATTTCATACAGCTGACTGATGACAAATCACTGCGTGATGGAGCCTAGAGAACGTAGTTAGAATGTCCCTAAAATTCAAGATATGGGGCAAAAATGCCCCTGTTTGAGTTTTTGTCTCATATTTACATCATATAGTTAAGCAATATCACACGAGTGCAAATGTGATACTGATCTTATACAACAGTTCAGTAAGTAAGAAGTTAATATTGTGTTATTTTAGACACAATGTTGTCTGTTTTGCTCAATTTTACCAACGAAAATATAAAGACAAAGCAGAACTGTTCGTCTCCAAACAACACGCAGCGGCATTTCATTTCTTAATTCACGTTTTGAACGAATTGGGTGAATCGTTTGGCGCGTTGAACCATTGGCCATAGGCACGTTGGATTTGAAGCGGCACTGCAGAGACCTCAAAGGACTGCGGTACTTTGATGTCACACACCGATCGAGCTGATGGTGACGATCTGCTTCAAATCGAACAAGCCTAATGATTCAATGAACCATTCATAAAGAACCATTTACTTCACTCCTGAATGAATCAGCCATTTGAACGAATCAAATGATGACTTAATCATTAAGAAATTTACCACCTACTGGCAGTTTTAGTTTATTATTTAGAGTATCCTTTCATTAAAGAAATAATTTCATATTTCCATAGTAATGATGATAAAATTAATAAAATAAATTATTAAAGGTATAGTTCACCCACCCAAAAATGACAATTGTGTCATCATGTACTCACCCTCATGGTTCAAAAGAAATTTTATCAAACAAAATATTTCTTGCTGCAGCTAGTTTTTGTAATGTCTATTTGATGCTTTACACAACTTTGACTTTGAATTATCTTTTGAGAGTAATTTCTCAGCCAAATTTGATGCGCGATTAATTAATTGCCACATTGTGTAATTAATTAGATTAAATTTTTTAATCGCTTACCAGCCCTATTTATCATATAACCTAAAGTCACACAGATTTGAAATGACATGAGAGTGAGCAACTTATGCAAGAATTTTCATTTATAGGTGAACGATTGCTTCAGTGTTGTAAAATCAAAGAAATCAGCTCGTTTCTTACCTGTTTTGGATAGGCCCTTTGAAGTCTGGGTCAAATTTTCTGGGCTCTCCTGTGAGAACAACAGTGAAAAACTAAATTAAATACCATTGAACTAAAACAGTCAATAGAGAAAACCACTCACTTATAGGCCATAAACTTGCATTACAGGCTGTTTACCGAATTAAGCACAATATGTGTTTGCATAACTGCTGCTGATCTGCAGCAGGGGACTTTCTCCAGCTCATGCCTGGAAAATGACATTCCAGCACAGTGAGTGAGCAAGAGCTTCTGCAACATAGTAAAAGACCACCTGAGACACCCTAGCAACCACCCAAAACACCCTAGCAATGTGTGACTGAATGCTTAAAACCATTCAGAACACCCTTGTGTTTTGATAGTGACTTTTGCACAGGCAAACACCACTCACATTTCCATCAGAAAATGACAACTCTAGTTTTGTGCCAGAAATGAGCATTCCCACGCACATTGCTTTGGAAAAATGACTCATTTTATAGCCCTCAAACAAATCCTCCCATCACAAAATGGAATGAAAAGAGTAAGCTAAGAGAAAGCTTTTCCATGCAATATATGCATGCTTTTAATTACTGTACATTTGTTGCTGCTTGTCAGTTAACATCTAGGGCCAGGGGGGTTGCGTCTAAAATTAGTCAGTCACATGGCATGAAATGTTGTGCTAAACAGCAAGTGAACAAGCTGCCCTGTTAAGTTAATTTAGCTCAAATAATGAGTCAGCTGGAAGTATTTGGATTTTTATGCCATGCCTTGTCATTGCATTAGAAAAGAATGTCAATCTAAATGGCATTTATTTTAAAAAAAAGACTGCACGATCACATTTTCATGCAAATATTTCACAAAAAAACATCTATTAGGTTTTAGATTAGGTTTTTCAAACCACTTTGAAACCAGATGCACTTCCTTCAGTGCAAAAAAAAAAGTTTGTATGCCACTTGCTTCGATATTTTTAAAATCTGATATCATGGCATTCAGACAATTTCAAGCGTGTCCATTTTTGGGGGCCACTAAACTTCAATCATGTAAACTGAAATAAACAAAGAACAGATGTGCAAATGCTCTTATTTGCCAACCACAGAGCTGTCTTGTGGAGAAAACTGGTAGATTTTTCCACTGAGTTCATGAAAATGTCTTGTACTGGAACAGAAAATCTGTTTTGTTTATGTCTCAAACACTAATGAACAGCATAATAACTTACCCAAATGCATTTGATTAAACATCACTTAATGCAACAAGTAATAAACATAAAATGACTTATACAAATAGACTTAAAAAAATGAGGAACATCACAAGCAATTTGTTATAATTTGCCAACAACACACACACGAAAAATGGGCCTAAATGTAAGATTTATGCATTTGAATTGCGTACATTTCCATCCATTTAGATTAGCCTACAGTTTTAACAAACCAACTAATAAACTTAATGTGATGCATATTTGCCAGTCATAAACATAAATGTAACATGTAAGAAACAGGTAAGATTCATTCAAAAAAAATCTTGACAGTTTATTAACTATTTGTACCTACTTAAAAAAAAAAAAAAATCAAACAAATTGCTTAGAACCAGCATAAATTTGTTCATCATGAATACACACACACACATAAAATTTGGTTGAAATAATGTTACATTGTCATTCAGTGTAACACAATATGTATTAAAAAAAAAAAAAAAAAAATCAAACATGCTTATTTTGACTTGTACATATTAAAATATATAAAAGAATAAGGGAGCATATTAAATTTTATTGCATTTTAAATGAGTAAAAATTCTTACTGACAAATGGGTAAAACCTATAGTGGCAAATTTTAAAAATGTAAAATTACAACTAATTAGTATTTGGGGTGAAAGTAATTAGTCTTTTAATATGTCACAAATGGTTTTTTGTTGTAAATATGCCTGACAAGACTGTTACACTGAATGACATTTTAGTGGGTGTCTTCTGTAAATCAAGGAAAAATGTATGATATTTATTTTGTGCTCAGATAAACAAAAACAAAATTGTAATTAAATTAAACAGAAAACTTTTAAAAAAAAATTTGGGGGGGGGGGGGCAACAACAATTATAGCAGTATTACACTTATTGTTTTTATGCTTAAACCCTTTTTCATCTTTGACCCATATACATACACATATGTATATATATATTTATACATACACATACATACATACCAATTTCAAATTCATTTTTATTTCAACAATGTGCAATACCAAGCAGAGGTGAGATGGATTTTAATAAAGTAGAACACTAAATAGTAAGTAGTTACTAAAAACTGCAAGGTTGTTGCTATAATATTCAGCTTTATAGTAAATAAGTTAGCTTGGCCTCATCATTACAATGGTTTCTTTCATCCTAAAATAAAAACTGCTGCTATGGATTGCTAAAATGCAGGCAAAGCCCCAACACTTAATGGGAAGATACTGACATCAGAATTTCAACTGTGGCGTGTGACTGTAAACATCCACACCCTCCGAGACAGGCATGCAAAGACTGAGAGCTTTAGTTCCCGGGCAGACCAGAGTATTGTGAAGATGGACAAAGGCCTAGTATGATACTAATGCAGTGTTAACACACTTCTGCGGATACACCGAATGAATGCAAATGGAATAAAAGCCAACAGCAGTGCCATTAGAGCAGCTTCAGGAGACTAAAGGCCCTAAAGCGCAGCCGCTGAAATATCCCACAGGTTATGGGAAACCATTTGAATCAATGTCTGGACATGAAACCAGGCTGACTGCACAGATATCCTCCCAACTATCTCATTACTCATACGAGAGAACACAACAGCACAACTTTACTTGTGGTAAGTTGCTCAATGTGAGCTTCAATGGGCTTGTCCACAAACCAAAACCATGAAAACACATGCACACTTGCATATAAGCGAAGATACCATCAAGTGACATTACCGCTCTTTTTGTAAGCACCTTCCTCCCCAGGCATCTTTATGTTCAACGGCTCTATCTGATGATCCGATTATCCTTCAGCCCACTATCTGACTGTTACTTCCTGATTTTAAGCAGGAAAACAACCTGTCCCTGTTGAAAACTGGTTCAACCAGTCTAGAACAGGTTCAAGCTGAACTAAATACCCCATTTCAAGCAAGAAAATATTGGATTTCCCTCATTTGATCTTTGTAAACTTGGCTCTGTGTCCTTTCTGAGCTGTTTTTCTCATCGTTTTGTCTCTGCAGGATTAAATGGAGCTTTTTTGTGTCTCTATCATGAGAAGCGATCCAAGCTGGGCGTGACGGCAATGGCATTTGTTCGACTCCATTTACATTAATTTTGCTATTTTGGTGCAAAGCAACAAGTGTCGCGTAAGTGTTTCTTGAACCTTCCTAAACTGCATTAGCAGCATGACTGAAATGATTGGGACACATCTTCTCTTGTAGGTCACACATAGCCTGTTGTCTGCATAGGTTTAGTTTATCAGTGTGAAATCAAAGTGTGAGAAACCGAACTTTCCTTTGGTTTCACAATATCTAGTTAGACCTGTTCATATGTATCTCCACTAACGATATGATATGATGAATAGTTAATGAAAGCTATGTCATTTAATTAAACAAACGTTTTGGTTCAATGCTTAGATTCAGAGTAAATGGAAAGTGATAACAAATCAATCAAAAATTCAATCAAATTGAATCAAATCAAACTGTTTTAGAGGTGGGACAATAAATCGATTCGTGGAACGATTCTGCTATTTTCCGAATGTGTCACAATTCTCTCTGAAATCGATTCAGAGCTTAGTTTTTAACAGCAAATGCTCATGAAGGGGAGTGCTTATGCGTTTAAGTGATTAAATGTATTTGCAACTCAGCTTTTATGCTTTTAGGACACAAGATTAATGTAAACACAGTCCATTGTGAACACTTTTGTAATTCGCTTCAACCTTTTTGAACTTTATGAATGATTATTTTAGGTCAGGGGTGTCAAACTCAGTTCCTGGAGGGCCACAGCCCTGCACAGTTTTAATTCAACCCTAATTAAATACACCTGATCCAGCTAATCAAGTCATTTAGGGCCTGTTTACACCTGGTCATTTCATGCGTTTTTTCTGATCGGATATCTATCTGATTTGTTAAAACTTTTCCATTTACACTTGGCCACATAAATGTGTCGTCGCAAAACGGATATAAATCCGATCTTCAATTCCCGTGCTATATTTAAATTTAATTGAGCTCACGTCAACGAAATTAAAAGATAAGCGCTGCATTTTATTAATTATCAGCTCATTTCAAGATCAAAGACCGCAATAGGAGAGCGCGGTCCACATCAATGTGGTTTCTACAACCAGATGCATTTACACTTGTCCAGTTTTGTCTGGAATGCAGCCCAGACCACCTCCTGAAGTGGTTTGAGCGATCGGATTTATATCCATTTCGGAGGGCATTTACACCTGGTCTTTTCACGATCGGATAGCTATCCGATCAGAGAAAACGCATGAAGTGACCAGGTGTAAACAGGCCCTTAGTCTTATTTGAAAACTACATGGTATGTGTATTGGAGCAGGGTTGGAACTAAACTCTGCAGGGCTGTGGCCCTCCAGGAACTTTGACACTCCTGTTTTAGGTTCAAGTGGTGTGTGTGTAAGGAACTGAAAGCAAGCAGAGTATGGCTGTTTCTAAGCTCAGAATCGATTCCAGAGAGAACTGCGATGCATTCGGAGAAGAAGAAAAACAAAAAAACAAAAAAAACAAACAAAAAAAAAAAAACACAGAATCGATCCATGAATTGATTTATCATTGCACCCCCATAGTAACTGTACAACAGTTTTATTTTAATATCATTGATACTACTGTAGTTTTTAGGGTGTAAAGATTCATCGATATGGATCGATACATCAATACGATGTCTGACGATATGATGCATCGATGCCACGCGTAAAATATCGATATCTATAGTATAATTAGGCACCTTTATTTTGGCACTGTCCACATTTTCACATAATGTCCGTCTATGCATTACCGCCAACGCGCGCGTTCTCGTTCAAGCTCACGTATCAGGACTCGATATAAGGACTGCCCGAAGGCACACAGCAAGCATAAAAGACGCTCGGGATTGTTTGTGGAACAGTCAAGCGCTGTGTGAGAAGTTTTCTGCGCACACATCTGAAGCGCACGCGCACAGACAGCCGCGTCTACACCGCGCAAATACTAAATTGAGCTCTCTTATGCTTTTTTGTGCATGGATGAATAAATAGACAAAATTACATCAAAATGCGTGTTTTGGCGAATATCCTAGTAAACACAGTCGGTTAGACATATGTCTTAACGTAAACAGTTGAGAAAGAAAATGCATGTGTATCAGTAGCCTATATTAAATCCGTGCTTTCGTTCTTAAAGCAAACGCTGTCAAAGAAAAATACAAGTGCTCACTGCTCCTGACTAAATAACCTTTGTAACATCAAAAATGATTAATCTATATTTAATTTAT
>JAFVLL020009114.1:24973-43587 GCA_021397915.2 Tor tambroides
AATCACAATGCACTGTGCCAGTTGGCCAATCAGAGCAGACTGCACTTGTCGGAAGGAGGGACTTTGTAGAAAACGAAGCGTTTGAGAGAGGCGGGGCAAAGAGGACCTACAATAATGTACAGTATTTGAAAAATAATGTGTTTTTTTAAACAATAAAACATGTCAACATATTCTGTTACACCAATACACAAAATAATGATCTTTAAAAAAGCATCATATGACCCCTTTAACAACTACCTTACTAACTATTAATAAGCAGCAAATTAGGAGTTTGAGGCAAAAGTCGTATAACGGTTTGTTAATAGCGAGAATTGGACCTTAAAATAAAGTGTGACTTTTTTAAATTAGTTTTTAAGGCAATATTAAAATTTGTTTCAGTTATAGTTTTACATCAAGTTGTTTTATATCAAGAAATAAAATAAGGTTACTTTTTAACATTTTATTTCAGTTAACGTTTATTTTATCACAAGTAACAGCATTTGAATGGTTTTAGTTAACTATAATAACCCGGGTGCAAAGCAATATACATTACACAACTTCTCTGCCATCATCTTTTTCATAAGATATAATAATTTCTTAATAGCATGAAGAAACACTTCAAAAATCCTTCAGTGACTCTTTATTCTGTGTATGATGATTAAAATGAAGTCAACTGTCTGTTATTAAACACGATTTTTGATAAAGCAAAGTGAATAAATAAGTTTTATTCATTATTATGGGTCATTTTAGTAAAGAAAAGTGCATAATTACTCTGAATGATTAAAACATACTGAAAAACCATGGCCAAGCAACCCAGTCTAAGTCTAGGTTATTGCCCTTAAAATATGTACCGTGCAGAAAGGCAAAGGAAGAAAACAAATCAATAGCACTTCCACTTTTTCTCAGTGACTAATGGAATGAAAGCTTCTGTCAGCAGTACATTTCCTAGACTGAATGTGATAAGATGACTAATTGTTACTGTACATGGAGCTTACACATTTTAAAAGTCACTGTACAATTAAGATATGATAGTTTTATTAATGAGAAAAAAGTGACGATATGGAAATGTCATGGTGATTTCCTGTTGTCTGACTTCTGAGGAAATAACTCACAATGTGCTCTGATAAATTCAGGAATTCCCCAAAAGTTTACAGTAAGCTACTGCAAGTAATCATCATTACTTCATAAGTTTACTATAACATGAGTTGACTACAAGATGCTAGAGACATGAAGGCTGTATGCTCAGTGCTCATTTAAATTTTATTAGAGCCTAGCAAAAAAATTGTACTCTATTAAACTAATAAAAATGCATAAAAGGAAGTACTCAGTTGGTTTCATTCCTAAAGAATTGCTCAAAAGGTAACTTACACCAGCACAGTGACTCATATCAAAGCCTACGCATCCCTTAAAAACAAATTTAACTAGTATTTGTCTTTAATACTACGCTTGAAATGAGTCTACTATGCAATTCTCATTGCAACTAGGCAATATAACAAGATTCCAGTAACAAACATTGCTTGTAAACTATTAGAGAAGTTGCACTGCATGTAAAAGTTATCCCTTCCCTAATTTGAAACAGCTGCAGTCAAACTCAGGCCCTCAGCGGTAGAAATAGCACATAAGTACAGCTCAGAAAACATACGAGTTTAAAATTAAGAGGTTAAGGCCTTATTTTACATCTTTAAAAAGAGCCATCCTATATTCCACCCTTTAATTACATGCACTCCAACTCCTGAGAGCAGCCTCCCCTGACTATGTGCTCCATGACTTGGGTTACAAGCTATACTTATGATGAGATATGCAAAGCAAAAGCAGGGCTGAATATTAAAAAAAAAAAAAAAAAAGCTAGTTTTTGCCAAACAATTGTTGCAAATTCTGTTTTTTAACCTAATACACAAGCGATAATGTCCTTGTTAAAGCAAAGTTGGTTTCAAACTGAAATCCCGGACTGAAACAATATGCAAACTATTAGAACAGCCACAATTGAGCCTTTCAATGTTGTCCATGTTGTGTCCAAGGAGTTTTATTCATACACACACAACAGCTGAGTAGTTTCACATGTCTGTATGTAGTTTTACCCTGTGCCACAGCTTTGCTGTGATTGTTTTGACTATAATATTAGGCTAATCTATAAACAAACCTGTACACTAATAGTACAACATGAACATTTCAGCCATAACACAATGTGAAGGAAAGCAAAATGCACAGCCTTTATGTTTGTTTAGGAGTAAGAAATTCACTACACATGACACGATGTAAGTACTTCCAAAGAAATCGCAAAATATTACTACGGCAATTTTAGGCGTTGCCTTACTAAGAAAACACCTTTAACAACATAACACCACAGTCTTTCACTTGAACACGGCGTGTGCATGCAAAAACATCTTCCTTTGCTGATCTGCGTATTTAATTAGCGGCGGTGAGGTTATTAAAATCAATTTCAGTTTCTGTTTGGAAGCGTAAACATCAAAGGGCTCTCTTAAAAACCTCAAACCACAAACTTTATCAACAAACACCAGCAAATGTAAGCCAAGATTACACTTACCGTATTTTGGCTTCTCTTCCATATCCATTACAGCTTAGCGTTTATTTACCAGCTGTAGTAAACTATACTTTAGGGGTCATGAGCATTTCAGTCCAAGTCCCCAACAAACTGCAGAGTAAAGACTGCTGAATGCATGGGCATAAAAGACGAGAGAGGGAGTGCTTTGATTGGCAGTTCTTTTAACCAATCACTGAGCATTCTCGAAGAATCCCGTTCTGTATCCTACTTGTAACTATTCAAATATATTAAACACAGGAAAGAAAAACCTGAAAAGGTCAAAGCTGACTCTTGTGATTTTACAAGCGCTGTGAGAATCGGTGCGAATGAATCAATACAAAGGAAACGATCCGGTTCAGAAGAAAAGTTCAAGGTAAATTTACTTTTGGTTGCAAAAAATCTCTTAACACGCCCTGAGGGTGTAACGTTAGTTATTCTCTATTTCCTGATGGGCACAAACTATCCTGGTGTTTGTAAATTTCCCATTTGTTAAAATAAACATATTTTATATAATTTTATATAAAACGCACCTTGTCCGAATTTTGACTGATTTTAGGCAGAAGTTTCAGTACTTGTTATGCTTATATAGGCTTAATCTCTTTATTAATTTTGATAAATAACAAAGAAAGCTGTCAATAGCCTATAGGATTTGTTTTAAGAGTTGATTTAATATAGGCCTACATGTTTAACTCAGAAACATTGTTACTGATAATAATTATTATCATTTGTTAATAATTTAGGCTAATTACCTTGACTCATGAGGTGTAGCCAGATATGAATATTGACATATGTTGGCTATATTTATTGTAGACTTGCTGCATATTCTAATCATGTCTTTATTGCTTTTATCTTTTTGATTACATTTTCTGTGTGTAACACTTTTTAAAGGCATTGAACAAAAACAATGGAGCAGCTGCGTAAGTTCTAAATTGACACACCAAACCCAAGTTTAACCTGAATAAACCAAATAGCTTTAAAATGTAGATCATATACAACATTCTGAATTAGTTCACTATGATGAGTAGGACTCTCTTAATTGAAGATTTTTTTTTTTTCAGATTCTCTATTTGTGGAACATCACAGTGAAGTTCTCATCCAGAGGGTTGCTTCTGTGATGGCCATTGCTGATGCACTAAGAGACGATAAAACAATTCCCTTGGAAGCACACTCACGGATTTTGAAAGCATCTGCAGATGCTAAAATGACAGTGCTTTTACAAGCACTGAACACCGTCAAAGCAAGATCTTCTTTTTACAACGTGTTGCAAGCTAGGCACACAAACCTAGTTAAAGAGCTTGAACATCAAGGTGAGAGGGATTTTGAAATAGTAAGGATTTTTCAGCACATGTGTTTACTGTCAAAACTCAACTGGTTATGGCACAGCTTAGCTATATGCTCAGTCATCACGATTTTTAAAAGGATAGGCTAGTTCACCCCAGAATTAAAATTGTCATCATTTTCTTACCCTCATGTCATTCCAAACTTATGCCTTTCTTTCATCTGTGGAACACATTATAACATATTCTGAAGAATATGGATAACCAAACAGTTGCTGGTAGCCAATGACTTCCTTGGTATTTTTTACCTAAAACCACATCTCTTTCATCTTTATTTGACCCTCTAACTCTAGCACTCTCTATTCTAATTCCATTTTATCTATTTGTTTTGTTTTTTATAAAAAAAAACAAACAAAAAAAAACACTTGACCCTTTAAAGGGATAGTTCGCCCATTTATGAAAATTCTGTCATTAATTTCTCACCCTCATGTCGTTCCGAACCCGTAAGACCTTCGTTCATCTTTGGGACACAAATTAAGATATTTTTGATGAAATCCGAGAGCTTTCTGACCCTCCCATAGACAGCAAGGGTACTACCACGATCAAGGTCAATGCGTAGTAGTATACATGCACTCTAACACTAGCTTTCGCTATTCTTTTTCTATTCTATCTATTTATTTTCTTTTTATTTATTATATAATTCACAAAAAAAAAAAAACTTTGACTAAGACTCATCATAGCATTTGCATATTATTGCTCTTTTGTTGATTTTGATTGCTTCCATTGTCCTCATTTGTAAGTCGCTTTGGATAAAAGCATTTGCTAAATAACTAAATGTAAATGTAAATGGAAGTTAATGGCTCCTGGCAACTGTTTGGTTACCAACATTCTTCAAAATATCTCCTTTTGTGTTCGGCGGAAAAAAATTAACTCATACAGGTTTGGAACAACTTGAGGGTCAGTAAATGATGGGAGAATTTTCTTTTTTTGGGGTGAACTGTCCGTTTAAACTCCTTTAATGGATATTTCTACTCTGCGATATTACTTATGCCAAAATATTCTGGTTTAACTGTCATTTGTTTTTCAGATGCTCAGTTTGTGGACTGTCACAGTGACAAGCTCATCCAGAGGGTTAATTCTGTGATGCCCATTGCTGATTCACTGAAAGCTGTTGAAATAATTCATGAGGAAACATACTCAATAATTGGTGTAGCATCTACAAAAATGGATAAAATGAGAAATCTTCTTGATGCACTGAGCACCAACAAAGCAAATCTGCTTTTTACAATTTCCTCAAAGTAAATGAGCATTTCCTGGTTGAAGATCTTGAAAAACAAGCTGAGAGATTCTAGATTCTAGACCTGAATGGATGTTTATACTCATGTTGTGTATGACTAATTTTTTACTTATATATAAAAATTTGTAGTTTTAGTTTTACTTCTAATTTAATATGTTTATACAGTACTAATAATAAAATCTAAATTGTGAGGTTGCATATTTATAATGTTATTGTCAACAAGTACTGCATTTGAGATATAAAACCTTAACTTAAAGTAAAAATTATTTGCCTGACCTCTTATTAATGTATATTATATATTTTCTTATAACTGTAAAATAAACAATATTTATTTATTTATTTGTAGGAGTTAAACAAAGGATTCCATGGCCATCTGCGCACACTTCATCAGAAGTACTGGAAACTGAATCTCACTCTCAAAATACTGAAATACTACAGATGCAAGCTATCCAACAAAGAACTGAGGACAAGCAAATCACCTGGCGGAACGAATCGTCTACAAGACATGCTACAAAAATAAAGGAGCTGATAAGAGAGCCTAACGTTAAAAAATATAGGCAGCCTCTACTTTTATAAAGATGAGAAGTATATGATTGGCTCTGGAGGAAGTGACACCCAAGTATATATTGGAATGAAGGAAGACGGCATTGAGGTGGCCATTAAACTAATAACCAAGAACCCAAAGAACAAAAAAGACTTTGAAAATGAACTGAAGTTTTTGCTAGATTTAAAGCTTGAAAGCAAGAATATTGTCAGGTATATGACCTCTGCAGTGGATAAAGATTTTTACTATATTGCAAACCAGCTTTGTGAATATGATCTAGTGGACTACATGGAATATCGTCGTCAGCCAGAGCAAAAGGACAAAAAAGCTTTGAGGAATATACTGGAGGAGATGCTTCTTGGCCTTCAAGTTCTTCACCAGGCTGGAGTGATACATCGTGATATAAAGCCTGGAAATGTTTTGATAGGTATTATTATACATATGTTTTTTTTTTGTTTTATTTTGTTTAAATATATTTGTTTTTAGAATAATATAAATTAAACTTTACTGTTGACTTTACTGTATATTAAAGGAATAGTGCACCCAAAAATGAAAATTTGCTGAATATGTACTGACCCTCAGCCCAGGATGTAGATGACTTTATTTATTCATCCTAACAGATTTAGAGAAATTTAGCAATATATTACTTGCTCAACAATTGATCCTCTGCAGTGAATGGGTGCCGTTGGAATGAGAGTTCAAACAGCTGATAAAAACAGAACAATAATCCACAAGTAAATTACACTACTCCAGTACACCAATCATTAAGATGTGTTTAACTTCAAACCATTGCTTCCTTTACTATGGAGTCATCTATCCTTATTATTGCTTTCTCCAGTGAAAAGTAGTCTCGTCTCAATCAGGAGAGAAATATGCACAGATCAAGCACTATTTACGAGTGAAAACAGCCCAAAACAGTTGCAAACAAATATGTCAGTAAATTTTGATTTGAGAGGACAACAGTTGCTTTCCTGTAGCGCAAATAGTAGAGCATGGCGCTAGCAACGCCAAGATCACGGGCTTGATTCCCAGGGAAAGCAAGAGCTGATAAAATGTAGAAACTATAACTTGAATGTAATGTAAGTCACTTTGGATAAAAGTGCCTGCTAAATGCATAAATGTAAAACAATTTATGGATGTTTTCACTAGAGGAAGCATTATTATGGATTACGGACCGGTGATGGTTTAAAGTTAAAACACCTTAATGATGAATTTTTTTCTTACAAACGCACAGAATTTCACTTCACAAGACATTCATTAATGTCCTTGTTTGGACTCAGTCTCATTCTGATGGCACCCATTCACTGTAGAGGATCCATTGGTGAGCAAGTGATGCAATGCTAAATTTCTCCAAATCTGTTCTCACTAAAAAACAAACTTCTCTACATCTTGGATGGCCTGAGGGTGAGTAAATTTGACTGAACTATTCCTTTAAAGAGACCAAATATTTTAATTCTGTCATCATTTACCTTCGGTATCAGTCGCAAACTGAAGGAGGGGAAAACCACAATGTATACTGACAGAGCTGGTACACAAGGCTGGGAGGCAACAGAGATCCTGGAACAGTTCGAACAGGGCAATACAGAGCTCAAAACTCATTACAAACGGAGCTCTGACATTCAGGTTTGCAGTCATGCCAACAACATCTAACTAAAAGAGGATTTTATTATCAGTTTGCTTCACAGAATTCATGTCTGTTTGTGATTTCTTAACTTTTCCTACTCCAATCATATCTAGTGGTTAGTATTGTGCAGTTTTCCCTGTTAGACAACTTTTCATTTATTGTAGGTAGCAGGGATGTTAACATATCACGTCCTCTCTGACGGGAAACATCCTTTTGGTGATGGTATCCGCCGTGAGGTGAACATTTCAGAAGGGAAATATTCTCTTGGCGATGTTCAAGATATTGCAGCAAAGGATCTCATAGAATGGATGATCAACAAAGAACAAGATAAGAGACCGACTATCGACAAGGTCCTAAATCACCCTTATTTCTGGCGTGATAAACGGTAAATTATAATTAATGTTTGATCCTTAGAAAGAAATCATTTGCTCCTTATTCTTGCTTTTACCACTGAAAGTGGCAGTTACATGAAACTGTAAGGTGTTTCTTCACTATTATCCTTATTATCTTCTGCCTATAGTCTTTCACTGCATCCTTTTACTTCTTGCTCCTTTGATGTGTTGATTTCCAGTATTTCAGACGCTGTTTTTACTCGATTCTCTAGCAAAAAGCATCTCTCATACTGAGCCACGGCAGTGTCTTGTTTCTAGACTTTGGGCTCTTGGTTATTTTGCTATCTATCTTGAGCTGTCTGAGTCTGCACCAGCTCTGATTCTCCTTGAGATGGTTCTACAACGTGTTGCTTTGCTGCCTGTTAGTAAGAGTACATTGTTAAATTTCCCTATTAATAAGAGTAGACCATGTCAGGGAAATTTTTCAGTCATAAATTCCCTGACTAGCCCTCATATTTATGCACCAGTATTTCTCTGAAAGAAGCATTAGATCATTATTATATAACTGATTCATGCAGAAATTATGTGAACTCACCCTGCTGTTTGCCTTCACAATCTTGTTATTCCTTCAGGATAAGAGAAGTTCTTCACAATCTGGGTAATAAAGAGGAAATCCAGGAATACCAGGACTACAAAAACAATAAAAAGCTTTATGACACTGTACAAAAATACACAGAGGGAAAAGCCTTTTCTAACTGGAAGACAAAGGTGAGCAATGACTTCTTCCCCTAAACGAAGGAGATGTGTTTTCCTCTTTTTGCTAAATTGTTGATGGGTTGAGTTTAGGGTGTGTTTGGACTATTAACAGCACAGCAAACTAGATTAGTGATTCTTAACTGGTAGGTACTTGGTAGTAGCTATTAGTGACCCCAAACTGGGATGTAGCGTTGTCTCTTATGTTCGGACGAAGGGGAAAATCAATGCTAAATAATAAATGTACTTATCAGTGTTTAAAGGAAGAGGAAACACTTTCTATTTCTTCCAAGTCTGTGCAAATTACAAATTCATGAATCACTTGTTAGAAGCAAATTAGACAAGTGATGTCATGCCCTCACAAATCTTACAACAAAATAGGGTCATACCATGTCAACTCAATTTTTTGATTTTGTTCATATTTTTTCTGAAGAAAGATAAACATGTATAGTGATGAAAGATAAAATATTAAATGTCATGGACGAATATTTACTAAGTAATACAATATTATGTAGAGGGGGGTCAAAATGGCAATTTTCACCTGAGATTCAGAGGCAAATTCAGAGGGTTAAAAATGACTTCAGAAGGTTGGCAGCATCATTATGTTATTTTTACACAGAGATTGGTAGATCTAAATCTGTGGACTTTAGTGATCTTTGTTGCATTATGTGCCAGTGGTAAAAGTAGCATTACAATGTTGCCATCTTTCTGAAGTCATTTTTAACCCCCTGTAATTTGTCTCTGAATCTCAGGTGAAAACTGCCATTTTGACCCCCTCTACAAAACAGTGGATTACTCCTTAAATATTCATCCAAATGTTGGCTTTCATCACTGTACATGTTTTTCTTTCTTCTTCAAAAAAATATTAGCAAAATCAAAACTTTGAGCCAGGGAAGTTTCTGAAATTTGGTTGAATTGACACGGAATGACCCAATATACAATGCAAAGGAAAATACAAACCAGACTACATTAAATATAAGCTCAGTTGCAACAAAGCTAAACCTGGTTTGTGCTGTCTTTATGTAATACACGTGAGATTCATATTATTTGTAATATTATCTATTATTATTAATATTTTTCAGTAAATTTAAATTATATTGATTATAAAAAACTGTTGTATTTTGCTGCACTGAGATTTCCAGGTGTAAGTAACTTTGTATTTGCTGGCTCCTGAGACATGGACAAAAATTGGCAAAAATTTTCCCAATGACTTGCTTGGCTTGTTACGGCATTTGCGCAATGCACTGGGACATCAGTAAGTAGCCTCCAGAAAAATGTAGCATTTTCCAGGATACACGTTTAACAAAGAAAACCTCCAGTAGAAGGTTTCATATATATTATCTATTGTAAGATCTTCCTCTTTTAATAGTGAAAAAGAGTTCTATAAAGAGAAGATGATAAGTTCCCAGATTTCCTCGTCAGTTTACACAGGCTGGCTCTGGAAATGGGCTGGGAATATTGAAGATGCTGAGAAATTGCATGTAGACACCTGTACACAGTCTTTCTTTTTATTTTCATAGTTTTGATCATGTACTTTTTTGGAGGCAAATATTTAACATTTTTCTCTGTTCAGTCTTTTGCTGTCTCAACTGTTTTACACTTAATGTTGAATATTGATATTTTTAAGGTCCCTCTGGGCTACATTTTTAAACGCCACAAAATTGGTTTCAGCTCAAGGCCTGCATAGTGTTGCTAATTGTGACCCTGGAGCACAAAACCAGTCATAAGTAGCACAGGTATATTTGTACAATAGCCAAAAATACATTGTATGGATCAAAATGATCAATTTTTCTTTTATGCCAAAAATCATTAGGTAAAGGTTAAGTAAATATTAAGTAAAGATCATGTTTCATATTATGTACATCTACATATTATGTAGATATTTTGAACATTTCCTAACATAAATGTATCAACTTAATTTCTGAATAGTAACATGCATTGCTAAGAACTTCATTTGGACAACTTTAAAGATGATTTTCTCAATATTTTGATTTTTTTGCACCCTCAGATTCCAGATTTTCAAATAGTTGTATCTCTACCCAAATATTGTCCTATCCTAACAAACCATACATCAATGGAAAGCTTATTTATTCAGCCTTTAGGTGATGTATAAACCTCAGTTTAAAGAAATTGACCCTTATGACTGGTTTTGTGGACCAAGGTCACATTTATGTCATAAGTCAATATTGATATTTTCGACTTGCTTGCTTGTTTATATTCATGGACTCAGTGCTGTAATACTAAATGAATGTTATTTGTATAATGTGAAATGATTTGTAAAAACAGTCAAAGAGAGTGTCTTTTGTAGATCACATACTGTACACTGTGATATCTACAACATAAAACAGTTTGCATAATTAGTTTTATTTTGTATGTTGTAAGATTTTTTTTTTTCTTGCACTGGAATTTTGAATAAAACTTTCAGTAAACTCTTTGTATTGGTTTCTGACTCTTGAGCGTTTTTAGCATTTAGAATGTTAATATTTCAAATGTAGCAATGTTTGCGTCAGGATGTAACCATAGCAACAGTGGCCTGCTCCAGCGCGAAACGTAAATATTGTTATAATTTACCACTACTACAGATTTACATACCTCAGTTATGTCTCTGACATTTGTAATAACGACGATTTGAGAAAACTACACAAAAATGAGTTTGTTAGTTGAACTGTAGGGGTGTGGCTTTCTTCGAAACTACAGATCCCGTGTTGCTGCCTTGTTTTCCTCTTCCGCACTCATCACAGCTTCAGTCTGTCTAGCGTCTTGATTTCTTCACGAATAAAAGTTAAATACGTGATTATTAATCAGCTACAGGTATGTGAAACTCACATCTGTATATACATGGCACCAAATATGAGTGTTTATTAGCTGCTAGATTATTGTGCCCTGCTTGACTGACTGCGCTCTTGGCCAGTTTTGCAAAGTAATTTCCTTTCGATTTCAAATGAGTAAAGTCGACGTGTTTATATCACTAACTCTAATCGAAATTCTTGACAAAAACAAATAAGTACATAAAAATACTGTTTACTGAATGTACTTTTGTGACAACATGATAGGGGCCATGTTGTCACACTACTCGGGGTAAGTTGTCACAAAAGGTTCCTGCTATTAAACAGCCTATTATAGGAAGCCAAACAATTTTGACACAAAAATGTAATTATTTTGGCTGACAGAAATTACAGTGCGTGACAACTTGCTCCAGCTTGATGCTTATAACATTTAAAGTGCCCTTGTTGTAGTTCTTAGTGCAACCTTTCAGTTAAAATCTGTTTTGACTATGACTTTACATTTGTTTTTGATTTCAGTGATTAAGAATATATAATAATTAATATAAAGCAGCATGCTAATATTTTTTGTATTACTTTTTTTTTTGTCTTAGTCATTTTACACTGAGGAAAAACAATGGAACATCGGCGTAAGTTTTATATTCACTTCAACTTCAGTGCACCACATTAAAATAGTATTTGCACAGATTTAATTCACTTGACTGTTCCCTAGCTTATTAGCTGATTTGTTGTTGTTTTTTTTACTGTGTACTGAAGGTGAGAAATGGTTGATGAATGATATTTATTCAGATGCTGAGTTTGTGGACACACACTATGAAGCTCTCCTTCAGAGAGTAACATCTGTGATGACCATCGCTGATAAGCTGTCTGAAAACAGAAAACTTACCTGGGAAGTGTATTCGAAGATCACAAAGGCAACTTCTAAAAGGACCCAAATAAGAGAGCTCTTAAATGCTGTGAAATCTGGAGGACCTGCAATAAAATCTGCTTTTTACAGAGAACTGCAAGAAATTCAACCTGATGTCATTCGGGAACTTGCAGGTAGGGTATTAGTGGAAAAAATGAAGAAAACAATTTATTTAAACCACATTTATGATATATTTTCAGCTTTTATCACATTTGGATTTTGCAGGGTCATCTGAAAATGATATCTTCAGGTGGAACCGATCCTCATTAAAATACAGGAGTAAATTTGAGGAGCTCCAGAAAGATTCCTCCAGGAAAAAAGTTGGAAATATATATTTCTCTAAAAGTAATAACTACAAGATTGGCTCTGGAGGAAGTGGTACAGTATATCTTGGCCTGAAGGAAGATGGCACTGAGGTGGCCATTAAACGAATAATCAAGGACCAACAGGAAAACAAATACTTTGAAAATGAACTAAAGCATCTACAGGATTTAAGTCTCGAGAGCAAGAACATCGTCAGGTATGTGGACTTAGCAGAGGATGAAGACTTTTATTATCTTGCACTACAGCTTTGTGAATATGATCTGGAGGATTACATGGAAATTATTCATCAGTAAGAACAAAAAGACAAAGACACCGCTTTGAGGAAAATAGTGGAGGAGATTCTTCATGGCCTTCAAGTTCTTCACCGTGCTGGAGTGATACATCGCGATATAAAGCCTGGAAATGTTTTGATAGGTATTAAAAATGTTTTATTTACTGCTTTTGTAGTTTTACAAGGGATTTATCAAAGTAATGTTACACTTTGTATTTAAGGTAACTTTAAAACTCTGTAACATACTCTCAACAGATTCAGGCAAAAATGCAAGGCTGGCCGACTTTGGCTTAAGTCGCAAACTGGAGGAGGGCAGAAGCACAGTGCATACTACTAGAGCTGGTACACTTGGCTGGGAAGCAACGGAGATCCTGAATCAAGATTCAGGCTACAAGAAGAGCTCAGACATACAGGTCTGTCAAATATCATACTTTAGCTGCAAAGATAGCTATAGGAAAGATGAATTTGAACTCTAATATTTTAAGTTGCTATTATCTGAAAACCTTAAATCAGTAACAGTGATTTTAATATGTATGATTTAAAAAAAAAAGAAAAAAAAAAAAAAGATATTTAGAATTTTTTTCTAAAGAAGTCTCTTTATGTTCAAAGCAACATTTGATTAAAAAAAACTAAAAAAAGTAGAAAATACTGATAATTAAAAACATTATATAACTTTTCTATATATATATATATATATATATATATATATATATAATAAAAGAAAGTGTATGAAGATAAATAATGACAGAATTTTTTCTTCAAATGAACAAACACAGAAAATACCGTTTCTTTATTAAATATTACTGATAAAATGGCATGTGTTTCATGGTCTGATCTGTTTATTTCAGGTTGCTGGGATGTTGGTGTACTACATCCTCTCTGACGGGAAACATCCTTTTGGGGACACAAAGGATCGTGAGGAGAACATCAAGAAAGGGCAGCACTCTCTTGAAGATTTGCAGGATACAGTAGCAAAGGATCTCATAGAGTGGATGATCAACAAAGACCCAGCAGAGAGACTGACCACTGATGAGGTCCTAAAACACCCTTATTTCTGGGACGATGACAGGTGAATAATAAATTATGTTTAATAGTTTGCCGTTTTTATCACTGTGAAGTTAATCTAGTAGTTAATCTAGTAGGTATTTGTTTCATCTTTCTGAAGGAATATTTCACATATATTGATTACGATGTTTGCCACCTACTTCTATGAGATCGATCTTATGCATGGTTTTCCACTGCATTTCTTTACCCACAATTTCTTTTCATCTTGCTTGTTTGAAATAGTTTCTTCTGTTTATTTCCAGTTCTTCAGATGCTGTTCTTGATACTCTTGACTCTCCTCTGAGTCACTGCCAGGATCTTGTTTCTAGATTTTGGACTCTTTAGGTTGGCGTCTATCTTGAGCTGCGAGTCTGAGAATCGTAAAGGAATAGTTCACCCAAATATTACAATTCTGTTATTATTTACTCACCCTCATACCGTTCAGTCATAAGAACCACTTTTATTATGTTATTTTGTAATTTTGAAACCTCATTTAGTTTCAATGTATTAAAATGTGTGGCCAGAATATTCACTATTTCCGTGTTCTATGAAAGAAAGAGAGTCATAATGGTTTGTAATAACATGAAGGTGAGTAAATGATGACAGAATTGTATTTTTCAGTGAACTATCACCGTAACGTACTTCATAGAAACGTGCATGTAGTGTATGTTGTGTTTAACATGCACTTTCTGAACATTCACCCTTGTTCTGTTGCTGAACTGACCTGCTCAATGCCTGCACTTTTTTATTTCCTTCAGCAAAGATGGAGTCCTTAGGAAGCTGGGTGATAGGCCTGAAATCCAGAACTACGAAACTTTAGCAAAACTTCACAAACTATACAAAGAAAAAGGGCACTCCGAGGGAACAGACCCAGCAGCAGCACTGACCATTAATGAGGCCTTCAGTGAACTGAAAATCGAGAATGAAAAGAAGTAAGTTCTAAGAAGTCACTTTTGCTCGCCAAGGCTGCAATCATGATCAAATATAATAAAAACAGTAATATTGTTAAATATTATTACAATTTAATATTACATTTTTCTGTTTTAATATATATTAAGTAGTGATGTCAAAATTAGCGCGTTAACGCATGCGATTAATTTCTTCTGATTAACGCGTTAAAAATATTTAACGCAATTAACGCAGGGGCGGGGCTAGGGTTGGCCACCCCATTCGCAACTGCTGCCTCTGTCTCTTTTTTCTTGAAAAGGATTGCGTTTATTTAGATGCAGAACATCTTTATGACCACATCAAACAGGAGACGTTTCAGACGCGCTCTAACTTCGCCTCCGTGCCAGGCGCGAGTCAAACGAGCGCGGGAAAGATACTGTGCTCCTAGCACGCGCCGGCACCTTTGTGCGTGTATTTGAAGACCGCGCGCTACGAGCACAGTATCTTTTCCGCTGTAGCCTGTATCATTTCATATCAAACAGCGAAAGAAACTACGTGCATGCAATATCATAGTTATGCCATCAGTTAAGGCATGAAGTTACCAAAAAGGCGATTAAAGCTGCCTTAAAACTGCGTGCATGCATGCAATATGTTATATATGCGTCACATTTAAGAACATGTCTCTGAAATGGTTTTAAAAACTGTCCTGAGGCACCCCAGCACTGTCTCCCTCATCTAAAACACCCGATTCAACTCGTCCGCTCATTAGTAGAGACTTTAAGACCTGAAGTGGGTCAGAAAAGGTAAAGAGAGTTGCATGTCAGATCCGCGTCACGTTCAGCAGCAGCAGCTTTTAAAGCTATAGCAGGCAAATAAGCTAATAACCAGCTGCTGTGATGTCTATTAATCCAAGAACCAAAGAAAAAAAGAAGAAATCAATAACTTTTATAGCTTTAAGTGGTTCATCTATATTTAATTTAGAATTTAGTGTTTGGTAAGTATTAATTTTCTGTATATTTCTGCTGAAGGACACAAGTAGCTAAATATGTAATTTATTATAATAGGTTCATGTGGAGATTTGTTTTAAGTTCACTTAAATTAGAAGTTAAGTCTAATAAATGTTAAAAATTTATAGATCTAAATTATACTGTAATGCTGACTGGCTACACTCAATGGTTAAATATTCAGGGGAAAAAACTATTTTATAGCGACATCAGTAGTATTGATATCAGTGATGCTGGCCTTCAGTCATAAAAAAGATGCTGTTAAAGAAATATTAATAAATATACTGTCTTTATGTTGTTTGTACATTGTACATTTGAAGATTGAATGTGAAATTATTGCAATATAAAAGTATATTTAAAAACTTTAATGTTAGGTGGAATTAATCACGATTAATTTTAGAAAAATGTGCGATTAATTAGTTAATTTTTTTTTAATCGATTGACAGCACTAATATTAAGGTGTAGTTTATTCCTGTGATGCAAAGCTGAATTTACAGCATCATTACTCCATTCTTCAGTGTCACATGATCCTTCAGAAATCATTCTGATTTGCTGATTTGCTGCTCAAGAAACATTTATTATTATCATCAATGTTGAAACCAGTTGTGCTGCATAATATTTTTATGGAAACCATGATAAACCACCATTAAAATTTTGGGGTAAGTAAAACTTTTAAAAAAGTAATACTTTTATCCAACAAGGATGCATTAAATTGACCAAAAGTGACAGTAAAGACATTTATAATGTCACAAAAGACTTCTATTTCAAACGTTTTAAAACTTTCTATTTATCAAACAATCATGCATTCCACAAAAATATTAAGAAAAAAGAAGTAGAAGAAATGTTGCTTGTGTAGCAAATCATCATATTAGAATGACTTCTGAAGGATGATTTCTGTGACACTGAAGACTGGAGTAATGATGCTGAAAATTTAGCTTTGCATCACAGGAATAAATTACATTTTAAAATATATGAAAATAGAAAATTACAGTTTCTGTTGTATTTTTGATCAAATAAATGCAATAACCCTGGTGAGCAGAAGAGACTTTTATCAAAAACATTTAAAAAATTGAATTATTCCAAAACTTTGACCAGTAGTGAATATATTAATTAACTAATTTTATTTACATAACAGTTTACGTGAAATGTGGATCATGTGCCAGACATTGCCTGCTCATTTTCGTCCTTCAGGAGAAACGACATCCTTACTATAGTGGGTGAGGATTTAAAAAACCTTTGGAAGCTCTTCAACACTGCCGAGAAGGTCACAGAGGGAAAAAGCTTTTCTAATTGGCAATCAGAAGTGAGTAAAAATGTAAACGTGCAAAACTCACCTAAACACAAAACAGGAGCCTTCCTCTCCTTGCTTTGCACGTTATCTTGGTTCATTCAGTGGTGTGTTGGGACTGCTAACAGTGTAGCACACTGGATGATCTGTGCTAGCCATATGCCATAAACATTGTATTTTTTTTATTCGCAGCTTTCAAAAATATGGACAGACATTAACAAAAAGCTTCCGGAGGACATTCTTGGCCTGCTGCGCGTTTTGCGCAACAAACTGGTGCATGCGTGAGTGAGACAAAAATGTTCATCCAAATCTCAGTTACATCTCTATTTCTATTATTTGACCTTTTTACTCATTTCAGTTTGCTTTCATTAATATGGAAATGTAGGTAGTCAAGTATTGATGCATTTATTTTGGTGACTGTAATGCTTTTGTTTTGACTCGCAATGAATTCACTCTGTCTCTTTTGTTTCTAACAGAAATGTCAGAAATGAATTTGAAGAGAAGAAGATATTTGACCTCTTCCCAGACTTTTTCATCGGTTTACACAGTGTGGCTAAAGACTTGAGCTGGAAATATTGAAGATGCTGAGAGGGCATTACATCACAATATGGCATGAGTGTTTACAGTCATTCTTGTTGATAAATTTAAGCACTGTTCTCAGAATTTTTACTTAACTTCATTCCTACATCTAATAAACTTTTGTAGTAAAGTGGATAAATTCACAGATTAAAGCTAAAAAAAAAAGCAGTAATTACATTTTCTCTTTAAAGGGTTAGTTCACCCAAAAATGAAAATTAGCCTGTGTTTTACTTACCCTTGCGGCATCCTAGGTGTATATGACTTTCTTCTTTCAGATGACTCAAATCAGAGTTATATTAAAAATTGTCCTGGCTATTCTAAGCGTTATCATTATCAACAGTCCACAACACGTCAAATAAAGCGCATGCATCCTTAATAAACCGTGCCTCACACGGCTCCGGGGGGTGAATAAAGGCCTCCTGTAGCGAATCCATGCATTTTTGTAAGAAAAATATTCATATTTCGAACATAATAGAGAAAAGAGAATTGTCTCGGGGGCCGCTGCAGCACATGTTGCCCATTAGGATAACGCGGCCCTGCTTACTGCAACAAACTGGCTCATGTGTAAGCAGGATGGGCAGTATTTCAAATACATGTATTTAAAATACGTATTTGAAATACAAAATACTATTTTGTATTTTAATACCTTTGAAAAAATCAAATGTATTTTGTATTTAAATAAATTTTATCTTAGTATTTTCAAAATAAATAAAATATTTTTTGCCAATCAACCTATTTATTAGACTGCTGGTTCCCTGTATCAACTAGTTCAGACATGCTACTTTCATGCTTTTCCTGGGAAAATCTTATTAAAGTCAAAATCGTAGATATTTAAGATATTTAATTTTGAATAAAATGTAGCATCCCATTTGTTGTCATCTATATCATCATTCACAGTGCTATCTTAATTCCATGTTCCAGCACGGTTAGCGGTCACACTGCATGCATACCGCACCAAGCCACCTCTTCAAGCAGGCCAGGGCATGGTAAAACGAACCGCACTGGACACGTTACAGAGCAGCCACACTTGTGAAATGAACTGGACTTTGGGGGTCAATCGTGCTCAAGTACAGATCAGATCCTCTAGTGTGAGTACATCCTAAATCTAAGTGAATAGCAGATAGCACACCACAACTATAACCATAACAGCACAAAAAATGATGAATGATAAAAACACT
>JAFVLL020009115.1:0-57665 GCA_021397915.2 Tor tambroides
GAGTCCATAATCCATAATAACGCTTCCTCCAGTGAAAAAAGTGTTCTGGTCTGAATCAGGAGAGAAATCTGCACAGATCAAGCAGCGTTTACAAGACGAAACAGCTCTAAACAAATATGTGGCTGGATTTTGATGTGAGCGACAACAGGACATGCACTTTTTCACTGGAGGAAGTGTTATTATGGATTATGGACTCATATTTTAGTTGAAAATGTCTTGATGGATTTGTTGATCATTTTCACTTCTCAAGATGTTAACTGATGGACTGGAGTGGTGTGGATTCCTTGTGATGTTTTTATCATCTGTTTGGACTCTCATTCTGACGGCACCCATTCACTGCAGAGCATCCATTGGTGAGACACTGATGCAATGCTACATTTCTCCAAATCTGATGAAGAAACAAATCCCTAACGTTCTGCATGATTCTCTCCATCAGATCACATGGCGTTTAGGCACAGAAATTCTGCATCATGTTCCTAATTCCAGCCTTGACGATTTCAACGCTTTTTATGAACAATTGAAAAACTTCGGCGTCAGAAACTACTCAAAGGTATGCATTGCATTATAAACAGCCAGACCTCCTTTTAGCATCACGTGCGCTGCATTCAAGCTATGCATTTGATCGGTATCTTATACAACTTGTGATGTTGTAGATCTGTTTGGAGCATTGCTTTCATCTCCTGCTGAACAACCAGATGGATGAAGCCAAGCGACAGCTGTCCATCGCAGACAGCTGGAGATACGGCAAGCAGTCCAGTGCTCAGGCCCAGAGGAAAAAGCTCATCCGCGCCTACTGCGGTTATCTAGATTACCTGATCTGGAGTGAGAAGAAGCTCTCTGCTCCTGGAAGTGGTAGGAAGAGCAACCATCTTGCATTAAACTGGATTTTCTTCCTTGCAGCTGTCTTAAATAATCTTCTTTGTCAATGCTTTCGGTGTCAGAGGAGCCGGGCAGTAACCGTGAGATGCACAGCTACTTCAGACAAGCTTCTGTGACCCTGAAGGAGATCATCAGTCAGCCTGGAGTCTGGGATCCTTTCGTGTTGAGTTACATTCATGTGAGACTCCATCTTACCTCGTGCAAATTGACTTGTTTCGGGGTTGTTTAGGCCAAAGTGACAGTTCTGTTCTCATTTACTTACCCTCATGATGTTCAAAACAGATTTGTTTGAAGAATCTTCATAGAAAACAAGCCTAAAAAGGACAAAATGCATAATAAAAGTAATTCATAAAACTATATTCCAGGTCTTCTGAAGTCATATAATAGCTTTGTTTGAGAAAGTCAAACTGAATTTAGAGTTTTTAGTTGAATGTACATGTACAAATGAAATTTGTGACTGAATAATTTTGGTTTGTTACAAAAAAGTATTGTATGACTTTAAAAGACTTGCAGTGTAGTGCACAAGTTATATTTTGTGCCGTTTTAATGTAATTTGCTTCCGTTTCTCTAAAAGGTTGGAGATTTTCTGTTGTTTTTGAAAGAAGTCTCTTCTGTCCACCACGTCTGCATTTATTTAATCAAAAGTTCAGTGAAAATTGTGAAATATTATTACAGTTTTAAATAGCTGTTTTCTATGTGAATATATGTTAAAATATAATTTATTTCTGTGATCAAATCTGAATTTTCAGGATCATTACTCCAGTCTTCAGTGTCACATGAGCTTCAGAAATCATTCTGATATGCTGATCTGCTGCTCGAGAAACTTTTCTGATTATCATCAATGTTGATACAGTTGTGCTGCTTCATGTTTTTTAGAAACCATAATTTATTACCATTCAAACTTTTGGGGTAAGTGAAATATTTAATACATTTTTTTAAAAATAAATGAATACTTTTATTCAGCAAGGACGCATACAGTTGATCAAAAGTGACAGTAAAGCCATTAATAATGTAATAAGATTTGAAATAAATGCTGTTTTTTTTTTAACTTCATCTGTGAATCCTGAAAAATAAAATGTTTCCACAAAAATATTGGGCAGCACAACTGTTTTCAATATTGCTAATAATCAGAAATGTTTCTTGAGCAGCAAATCAGCATATTAGAATGATTTCTGAAGATCATGTGACACTGAAGACTGGAGTAATGATGCTGAAAATTCAGATTTGATCACATTTTACAATATATTCACATAGAAAACAGCTGTTTTTGAAATTGTAATAATATTTGACAACTTTTACTGTATATTTTATGAAATAAAATTTCTGATCATCTGCTGCAGATGCTGGAGTTTTATGAGGATGAGGACGCCGCTCTTCAGGTTCTGGAGAATTACGCTTACAACAAAGAGTTCCCTTTGAACCCCAACGCTCACGTGTATCTGTACCAGTTCCTCAAGAGACACAACGTCCCAAAAGCCAAGCTCATCGGTTCATTAAGGGTATGAAACCATGCAGGCAATCAGGAATATATGAAGATTCTCATTCAAATGACTCACATGTTCTGGTTTGTGTCGCTCAGATTCTGCACTCTTTAGTCCCGAGTCACGAGCTGATGCTGGAGCTCTGCTCGCTCCTGCTGCACACCAGTACGTATGAAAACTAGACTTCTTCTGAATGGTTTTTGGCACATTGGAATGCATGTACTTGGTGGTAGTTTCTGGTCTCTCAGTATGGATTGAGATCCTCCTTCAGTTTAAGTCTGTTGAGGTTTTTTGCTGGATTTATAACCCACATGTAACTGAAAAGTATTAAGTAAAAGCCTTTGATTTAAACGAGTTTCTGCTGCTTTTCCAGAGGAAAAGAGCGATAGAGAAGAAGCTCTCGCCGTTTCCATGGACCTTCTGGAGTTTTCCAGCTGGAAATGTGACATAAAGGCTTGGAAGTGTCTTCTGAATATTATGAAGCAACTCAAAAAGAAGTAAGTTATTATTAATGTACCATAAATAGTACATAAAGTCCCACCGGGTCAAAATTGCATTATTGAGAGAAAAAAAAAAAAAAGGAGATAAGTTGCGTTGACCTACGAGTCTCTTTTTATTATTAGATTCATAAATGATGTACAATCCCGGCAATATTGTTTCAATTTGACAGTTTTCAGAACAGGAATGAAAAATAGAAGCATGAAACAAACAGTTGCATTCATTTTAAACAATATCTCGTTAATTGCATATTAATTTTTACTGTTATTTTTTTATATATTGTTAATAAAATATCTAAAAATGATGTATTTCTATAAATATCAAATTATAAATAAAATCATAAGTAAATGAAATGTAATTATTATTAATGATTAATTGTTATATTTATAACTAACTATACAACTATTTCAATTTATAAAATAAATACTTTATTATATATATTTATTAATTAAAATGTATATTTTATTTTTATGAATGTGGCAATATTTATCTAATTTTCTTAATGTGAGATATGCTGTAACAAAATAGGACGGTAGAATATAACGGTTTTAAAGTATAAACAGTCTGAGAGTAGTAGTAATAGTAATAATAATAATAATAAAAGAAAGGAACACATACACAAAAAAACACTGTTTTTTTTTTTTCACACTGTTGTCATATCTTGTAAAAATAATATTCCATATCCATAAAAAATCAGATGGCCATCCAATAAGAAGTGTGGGAAATACAAGTTAATTGCATTATATAAATCACTAAGGTATTAGAAATGAGAAATCACTTATTAGGAAGTCACAGCATGATTATAGATGTGACTTTTATTCTGACAAACAAAGCTTTCAGACGCGTGGCTGAAGGTGCCGCGTTGACTTACTCCAGCGTGGTTAACGTTTCTCACGATGTGATTCAGAAAGTGGATGAACGCTGTGAAAAAAGAGTGGGACATCAGGAGATCGCTCTGGCTTTCCTTACACTACAGAAGCTACGTCGGCAGAAAGGACTCGGTCCAGAACCTCCAGCTTCTGATGGTCAAGAGAGACGTTTTGAGGTTTACGGGTGAAAACAGTAAGGATTGCATGCAGAAAACTTTGCTTTGAGGCATGAATTAAACCCTGTTTGTTTGTATGATATATTAAATGTGTTCCTGTTTGTGTTCTGTTTGCAGACAGAGAATACTTCAGAATTGCTCTGAAAACTGAGAGAGAAAGTAAACCAAAGAAAGAAAGACTCAGGAAGAGGAAAGAGAGGATGGCGACTAAGTAAGCTTTCATGTTAACGGTGTAAAAATAAGATTTTCTAGATTTTTTTTTTTTATCCGAAAGTGTTTTGCATGCTTGATGTTAATTGCATTCGCATGTGTTTTATATCACTCAGGAAGAAGGAAAACAAAAAGAAGACTCTCGATGACTAAGAAGTCCAAGTACATTTTATAAGAAGTGTGCAAATTTGAGATTTTTACCAGAAAATGTTTGACTTGTGAGATTTTCTTTGGCTCATGTTGAATGAAATGAATGGAAATGCAGTGAACGGGATTGTGACCAGCAGGGAGCGCAAACGCTGCGTTCCTCAAGCCTGTTGCTTTCCAGGAACCAGAGCCTGCTGTGGAGCTACATGAATGTTTCATATTTGTAAAAAGAATCGAATCATTTTCAGCAGGTTTCGATATGATACCAGTAGATATTTTTATTAAATAAAGAAATGAAAAGCTAAAAATGGAATGTCGTCAATACATACAATCAAAGGAATAAATAAATATTCTGTATGTATGTATTATATTATTTAATTTATTATTACATGTATTGTGTTTTTTTTTTAGTTCTTTGTTGTAAAAGATCATGCAAGGAATGATCCATTCATCATAATAGATGAAAGGCAAAAAATCAAGTTTTCGGACCATTTTTCTTGTCTGCTGTATGAACGGTAAGTCGTCCTCACAGGGGGCTGTATAAATAGATTGAGACAGCAGACAGATGGCTGTAATAACAGCATGGTTTGTGGTGAGATTGTTGACAGCATCTCCGTCACGTGTAGCAGGTTTGCGTGTTGCTCGTGAGCATCTGAACAACACTTATGCTGAGCAAGATGTTCATGGACTCTGAATCATAAAGGCAGTGATGTACAGATACTCTTCATGTCTCGTTCCTGTAGATCTCAACTTTCAGATTCAGATCCGGATGAGTTTTAAATCAGTCATACTGGTCCATCGTTAGCAGTCCAAAAGATTTGTGTCTTGAAAAGTGCTATACAAATAAACTTGAATTGAATTTATGGTTGGAGAACAAAAAAACAAACGTGCCCAGGTTAAAATGTATTTGTTGTCATTGTTTTCATGACAATTTAGCACATTTTACCTCCTAAAATCCCCTATTTATTTATGTCTGTGTGTAAAATGAAGTGTTGCTAATGCAGTTTTATTAATTATAATTGTATTAATATTTTTGTAATTTAAAAAAAAAAATTATGCATTTTTATAATATTTACTTTTATAATAATTCACAGTATCGCTGCATCAAATAAATGCAGCTTTTGAGGTCAGAATAGCATCTTTGAAAAAGTCTTAGTTATTACAAAATAATGTAATAAGTGTAAAAGCATAAATACGTTAAAATTGAAATGTTTTTAATGATAATGAGCATAAAAGATGTCTTTGAAATTTTTTTTAAAAGCTTCATTACAGAATAATCAGTGTAAATCAGCATAAAATATATCAGTGTTTTTAAATACATGCGTAAGAGATATTTCAAAAACAAACAATCTTAATGTAATATGTAATAATGTAAAATAAATCTTCAAATATTTATAATTTTACTGTTCAGCATCGGTGAGTATGAGACTTGTTTCAAAAATATTTAAAAAATCATAATCATTCCAAACTTTTGAGCAGTAGTATACACATATTTAAATATTATTTAAATATTATTTGTTTTTTTCCATGTGAATATTGTTTGGCATTGCTGTAATGAATTCCTGCACTGTGCTGGTTTAAAACGATCCTGATTCAAATGCAAATGACTGTATTACAGTAATGAGAGTCTAATGAGAATTGCCATTGAGAATAATGAAACTGACTCTACTGTTTGAAAAGGGAGCGAGCAAAACACCTCTGCAAAAGAGGAAGTGGTTGCTCGTTTCCTCTTCTTTAGGCCTCTAAATATCACACCGCATGACGTCAAGTTTTCCACTGACAGACACTCACATACACACATCTAAATATAATTTTAGGCTTCTACCGGGGCAATAAAACAAGATGGGCGTTTTTAGGAGAGGTGAGCACCTTAACTCCCACTTTACCTCATTTTAATGACTTAATCTACTTTATACGCCATGCTTTCTATTGCATATAAACAAGAAATCATTAAGTGTGTCAAACCTCACCTCAGTCACTCCCGCTTTGCGAATTACACACGTGTTATAAGAACCTGTTTGGTGAACGTTACACTATTCACTGCTTGTGAGATCATGAATAAAGCTCACATGAGTCACAGATGAATCATTTAGACCGTGGAGACATGATATAACATTTGTGAGTGTGGCTTTGCCCTTATGTGAGAACATGGCCTCTCGACGACTATAAACTACAGTGTGAACAGCAGTCATGGGCTTTATATGGGACTCCACTCAACAGCAGTCAGTCCCACACAAATCAGTGTTATTTTGCACACAAGAACCTGTAACACTGCATAATAACCTTCCATAATAAGACACTCAACGTTACTGAATGTTCAGATCAGTAGTTGATGCACATTCAATATGATTTGTTACTACACGAGTCATAGTTTCATAATATTTGAATGCATTAAGTAATCTGTTAATTGTTATGTAATGTTTGTTACAGGATCTGTCTGTTTTTGACACGTTTATTCTTAAAAATGATCACAATTTATACAATACATTCTCTTTCTGTATTTTTTTAATGACTATTTTATTTTTTTGCTTTTAAATTGTTGACATTGGAAAGGACCCTACAACATTTAGATTTTTTTATATTTTAATATTTTGAACATATATTTTAACATTTTTAGAATTTATTTTTTAGCATTTTTATTTTTAATTTAATTTAATTTTTGCATTGTTTTACATTTTTAAGGTGTTGACAAATTAATTAATGAATTAATTAATTTATTTATTTGTCTGTCTGTCTATCCATCGTTTTATTTTTATTATTATTATTATTTATTTCTTTTCATCATTTTTATTTTATTTTTAAACACTGATTTATGCAATATATTTATACAATATATTATTATTTATTTTATTTTTTTTAAATAAATATTTTAATTGTCGCCTTTAAGGTGTTGACATAATGAAGGACCCTCCAACATTGATACATTTTATTTTATTTACTTATTATTTGTATTAATTTATTTGTTTAATTTTTTAAGCATAGTATCATTATTTCTATTTATTACTTTAATTCATTTTTATTTAAATTATTTATTTATTATTTAAACACTTTTATCACTATTTCAGTGCATTCACACTTGTGTCCAATCTCTTTAAACTAGTTATCTTCTTATCTTCTGATTGCCTAATCTGTACAATACATTCTTTAGAATTTGTACTTTATTGTATAATTTTATTTTTAAACACAGTAACATTAATTTATTTTAGTTTATATAATATATTGTATTATTTTAATCAATTATTAATTATTTAAACACTTTTATCACTATTTCATTGCATTCGCACTTGTGTCTGGTCTCTTTAAACTAGTTGTCTTCTTGTCTTCTGATTACCTAATTTATATATATTCGTTATAATTTGTAAATTTTTGTATGATTTTATTTCTAAACACAGTATCATTATTTCATTTTATTGCTTTAATTCATTTTTATTTTTATTATTTATTTATTATTTAAACACTTTTATCACTATTCCAGTGCGTTCACACTGGCGCCCCTTCTCTTTAAACCGCGTTCACCGAGCTCTCTCCTGATTGGCTCTCAGTGACATCACCCTGCGCTTCCGCTCTCCTCCCCTTTCTGAGCCGCTGTTGCTCTCCATCACCGCGTGACTAACAGCAGCGCGGAGCTCCATTGGTTCAGGCTCTCGTCAGTCTGAAGTGATACTAGTGCGGAGCCGCTACAAACTCAACTACATCAGTGAAGAGAGAGCAAAGCAGGACGGGAGGAAAATGTTGCGGGTCTCCAGCGCCGGGACCGGCTGAGCGACTCAGACTGATCGATAAGCAGCGAAAGGAACACATTGCTGATAAACGCCACTTACATGTAAGTCTGAAGAACATGTTGAACTGTTTAGAGTTGTTTAGTAATTGCAGAGCATTAGAGATCCATACAGTCCCGCCCCATATAGATCTATAGGATGTGTTTCATTACAGGAAATGGCATTTAATAAACATGCTTTTTCCCCTGAAATCAAACTTGATTTCCATGCATTGCTGTCATCAGGCTGAAGTTGTGTTCCTGACAGACTGTGTGCTGTGCAAAGCAAATCATCTGTAAATTGCATGCATTGTCACCGCATGAAATAATGATGATGTCTAGCCTCAGATGCAGAACCTTTCCATATTTTATTCCCAGCACGTCCACATGCTGTGTTTGGGAATGGGCTGTGTGCTCTTTTGAATTTAATGGGGTCAGCAATTCACTCTCGTATACACTGAGAGTCTCGTGCGATGAGAGCCTATAGGAATCTATCATCAGATTTCCATGCAAATCTAAATACATGTAGTTATGAAAGTTCTGCATGTCTCGTGCCGCTTGCACGTCTGTTGATTGAATATTTCGGCTGATTTGACTCTGGTGCTCTCAGCTGAAAGCCATTCTGCAGGTTCGGTCCGGGCCTGTGTGAGAGCAGACTGTCCTACAGCCTTAAAAATAAAGGTTCTGTGAAGAACCTTTAACATCCGTGGAATCTTTCTATTCTTCACAGTGGAAACAGGTTCTTTAGGTCAGCGTTTCCCAACCTTGTTCCTGAAGAGTTGTCAACAGGACATTTTGGATGTTTCCCTGATCTGTTTTAGGTGTGTGCTTTTAATTATTTTAATATTATTTATTATTTTTATTTTTATTTAATTTCAAACAAGATCAAATTATTTTAGTACGTTCACATTTGCATCACATCCCATCTGGTTGGCTAATTTATACAGTGTATTTTTTATGTTTGTATTTAATTTTTTTTTTTAATTACTATTTTATTTTAAATAAAATTATTTTATTTAATTTTTTTAAAATGTCATTTATTTTTTATCTATTTAATTTAATTTTATTATCATTTTTAAAAAATAAATAAGGTCTTGACATAAGGAAGCACCTTACAACATTGATGTATTTTATTTATTTATTTATTTTTTAAATATATTTTTAAGATTTTAATTTGATTTGATTTGATTTTTAAACACAATATCATTATTTTTTTCATTCACACTCGCATCCTGTCTCTTTAAACCAGTTTCACTGTCTTATTGCTAATTTATACATTATGCATTTTCTTTCTGTTTGTATTTTATTTTTAATGACTATTTTATTTTTGCCTCCAAAATGTTGATTTCTAAATATTTATTTTATTTTTTAATTTGATATATTTTTTAACTTCATTTTATGTTCATTTTATTTACTTAAATTTTTATTAACACTATCATTATGTCATTGCATTCACACTTGTGTCCTTTTTAAACCAGTTTCACCGTCTTCTGTCTTTTCTGTTTTCTAGAGTATATTATCTTTTTACTTGCATTTTATTTTTAATGACTATTTTAATTTTTGCCTTTAAGGTGTTGACATATTAAAGGACCCCACAATATTGATGTTTTTTTTAAAATTACATTTTAATCTATTTTTTCTAATTTTTAAAAATGATTTACAATTATTTTTTTATGAAAAATAAATTAAAGCATTTATTATTTTTAGTTGATATTTTATAATGATCTGTTTATTTATTTCGGATAAATTCGAAAATGTGTGGTGTTGGTGCCTCCAAAAAAACAGGTTGGGAAACACTGCTTCAGATTTTGAAAGTGTTCTGCACTCGATTCTTTTAAGAACTCGTCACTAAAATGTTCTTTGGGTAACGAAAAATGCGTCTTCAAATGCATCCCTTTGCAAACAGCCTTCATTTTCAAACCCATCTCTGATTCTCCTCAGCGACCAGCTTGCGATCGAGCGGACATCTGAGTTCTCCGTGGTGTGCCAGCCCTCTGTGGTCTCTCCATGCCTCCTTCTCCTCTAGACGACAGAATTGTGGTGGCGCTGCCAAGGCCTATACGACCTCAGGAACTCCGACTCCGCCTGGACACCAGCTACCTGGAAGCCACCGTGGGCACCGTCGGTCAGTCGGCGGTCATCAGCAGCACCACTGTGGTGAAGATCCAGGCGACCAAGCTTTCGTATATGCCCTCATCCAGCGGCTCCACGCGCTCGCTGACGTGTGGATGCAGCAGTGCCAGCTGTTGCACGGTGACCACCTATGAGAAAGACGGCCAGGTCAGCGCCAGCAGCCCCAACTTGAGCTCCGGAGTCGGCTATGGCGTCCCGACAGAGGCCTATAGTGCGCCCAGTCTCACCTCCAGCCTGAGCAGGTTCGGCATGCGGGTCATCCACCCCAATGAGCTGGCCAAAAAGCTGACGCATTGCCCTCTGGGTCACCCTCTGGGGCCCATGCCTGTTATCATCGACTGTCGGCCCTTCACGGAGTTCAACAAGAGCCACATCCGAGGCGCTGTTCACATCAACTGCTCCGATAAAATCAGCCGTCGAAGGCTCCAGCAGGGCAAGATCACCGTTCTGGATCTCATCTCCTGCCGGCAGAGCAAGGACTCCTTCAAGGGGATTTTTTCCAAAGAGCTGGTAGTGTATGATGAAAGCACTGTGGATCCGGGACGCTTGACGCCGAATCAGCCTCTGCGTGTGGTTCTGGAGTCGCTGCGGAGGGAAGGAAAGGACCCCATCGTTCTTAAAGGTACGCTTGCTTTTGAGAGTGGATGTTTGGGAATAAATGGGCTTCCGGTCAGTCGAATGCTTTTCTTCCAGTGTTTAGAGTCTAGGGGCTGAAATCTTCTAAGAAATAAGACAAATTCTAAAAAGAATGTTCACTGTTTAAAATAAAGGTTCCAGAAGTTAGTTCAAAGAACATTTGAAAAAATCTAAAGAATGTTTTGTGGAATGGAAAAGTTCCATGGATGTTAAAGGTTCTTCAAGGAATCAGTCGAATGCTTTTCTTCCCATGTTTAGAGTATAGGGGCCGAAGTCTTCTAAGAAATAAGATCAATCCTAAAAAGAATGTTCAGAACACTTTTTAAAATAAAGGTTCCAAGTTCCATGGATGTTGAAAGGTTGTTCAAGGAGTTAATCGAATGCTTTTTATTCCAACATTTAGAGCCAAAATCTTAAGAAAAAAGATCAATTCTAAAAAAGAATAAAAACAATCTAAAGAATCTTTTGTGGAATGAAAAAGTTTCATGGATGGTAAAGGTTCTTCGTGAAACCATCAGTGCCAATAAAGAATCTTTATTTTATGAGTGCAAGAGCATTTCTTGAAAAATTCAACTTTACTCTTAAATTAGAAAATAAAAAATAGCAATTTCATTCTTATCTCTTGTTTTGTGAATCCTCTGTGCTGCCTTTTTAATTTCACCAACAGTCATTTGAGTCTTGCAGAAATAGAAGTAGCTGAATTATTCATTTCTAGAAATGACTCGTTATTCAACGCCTACTTTTTGTTTCGTTGGCATATGAACTTGATCTAAATGACTTCTCAAACATCAGTTTGTACTTTCAGAGATGAAGCCACCCTCTCAGACGTGTGTCTGCTTGGAGTTTTTTAGGCGGATGTTTTTGAGTAATTTTCACTTTCTAAAGCTTGTAGTGTAATCCTGGGCTTTCTTGATGTGTGTTTGACACGTTTCATCACAATGTGTTGTAATCGTGATTGTATTCAAAAGTTTAGGGCCAGTCTTTTTTTTTGTTTGTTTTTGAAAGAAACTAATACTGTTATTCAGCAAGGCAGCAAAGTGACAGTTAAAGCTTTTACTGATATTTAAAATGTTGCAAAATATTTCTATTTCAAATAAATGCTGTTCATTTGAACATTCTATTCATCAAAGAATCCTGGAAAATACAAAGTATCATATTTTCCTCAAAAATATGAAGCAGTACAACTGTTTCTAACATTAACAATAATCAGGATGCAACAAAGTGACAGTTAAAACTTTTATATTGATATTTAAAATGTTACAAAAGATTTCTATTTCAAATAAATGCTGTGCTTTTGAACCTTTTGTTCATCTGTGAATCCTGAAAAATAAAACGTATCACTGTTTTCACAAACATATGAAGCAGCACAACTGTTTTCAACATTGATAATAATCAGAAATGTTTCTTGAGCAGCAAATCAGCATATTAGAATGATTTCTGAAGGATCATGTGACACTGAAGACTGGAGTAATGATGCTGAAAATTCAGCACTTCTTCATAAAAATAAATGACATTTTAGATATTTTATATTACAATTAATGCTGTCAAAATTAGCGCGTTAACGCAGGCGATTAATTTGTTCATTTTAACGCGTTAAAAATATTTAACTCCGTTAACGCAGGGGCGGGGCTAGGGTTGGCCACCCCACTCACAACTGCTGTTTCTGTCACTTTTTTTCTTGCTAAGAAGTGCATTTATTTAGTCACAGGAAGTCTTTACGAGCACATCAAACAGGAGACGTTTCAGACGCGTGCTCCACTTCACTTCAGCGCCAGGCGCGAGTCAAACGATTGCAGAAAACGGTGCTGTACTCGGCCTCGGCGCGCGCTCTTCAACTGCACGCACAAAAGCGCTATAGCCTGTATCATTTCATATCAAAGCGGGAAAGAAATGTGCATGCAATGTTGAGGTCAGTTAAGTCATTAAGGCGATTAAATTTGCCTTAAAACTGTGCGTGCATGTATTATATATGTTATATGAGTCACATTTACGAACAGGTCTCTGTTCAAAACGGTCCTGTAGCAGTCCAGCACTGTCTCCTCATCTAACACACCCGATTCAACTCGTCAGCTCATCAACAGAAACTTTAACACCCGAAGTGGGTCAGAAAAGGGATAGGGAAAGAGAGTAATATGCGTGAGATCCGCGTCACGTTCAGTAGCCGCAGCTCTTAAAGAAACAGCACCCAAAATAACCTGTTAACCCAGCTGCTGTGAATGTCTATCAAGAATAAAAGAAGAAAAAAGAGGAAATCAATAACTTTTTTAGCTTTAAGTATTCATCTATATTTAATTTAGAATTTAGTGTTTGATAACTTTATTCAATTTCTGTATATTTCCTACTTGCTGAAGGGCACATGTAGCTAAATATGACATTTGTTATAATGGGTTTATGTGAAGATTGTTTAAAGTTCACTTAAATTAGAAGTTATTTTATTAAAGTCTAATAAATATTAAAGTTAATAGCTCTCAATTATGCTGTAATGTTGAATGGCTATAGTCGATGGTTAAATATTAGGAAAAAAAGAACAATTTTATAGCGACATCAGTAGTATTGGTGTCAGTGATACTGGCCTTTAGGTCTTAAAGATGCCATTAAACAAATATTAAAAATATACTGTATTTATGTTGTTTCTACATTAATTTGAAGATTAAATGTGAAATTATTGCAATATAAAAGTATATTTAAAAAGTTTAATGTTAGGTGGGATTAATCGCGATTAATTTCAGAAAAAACATGCGATTAATTAGTTGATTTTTTTTAATCGATTGACAGCACTAATTACAATAGAAAACAGCTTTTTTGAATTGAAATATTTCACAACTTACTGTATTTTTAATCAAAGAAATACAGCCTTGGTGAGCAGCAGAGACTTATTTGTGTAATATCTAATGAACTGATTCAGCAAATGGTCGTATTAATGTTATAAGGCTAGAACAGTATCAACAAACAGCCGCACAGTACAGTAGTTGTGTTACGTCTCCAGTTGAGCAGACTTCAGGTTGTTGAAAGCTTTAGTTTGTTGACTATTTGCATGCAGGCATGTCCAGCTCCGCTCAGCTGACCTCTTGCTGCGACGGCCATGTGACTCTGCGTGCCTAAACTCCTGCGGCCCTTGGCAGCAGCTGAGGCTGAAGAGCGAGCTCTATTCTAGCAGCGCGTGAGTCTGTTGCCATCTTTTGCCTTTTTTGGCTGGCATTTCGAGTCAGGGACGGGGGCAGAGCGCGTCTGTCAGCTGACATCCACTTCATGCATCTGCTCCGAAACCCAGGCATCATAAGTTTGTTCTTTTCCGACATGATGCCTTCTGAGTTACCTTGTTTTGGACAAACTGTTACATATGTGTTGCATATGAGATAATCCCACAGTGTAGACAGTAAGTCAGCACACTAGGTTTTGGAACGGAGCCCATATGTCAGCGGATGCACACATTAGGACTCTGTTCCAAATTCTACTGAGCTGCCTTGCTGTCTAGTTCTAACGCAGCAACCTGAAAGGGAATCTCATAAGTGGTTTGGAACGCTGTTCATAAGCTATTACATGAAAATGTGTGTTATGCGTATAGAACTCCTCACACAATGTGCAGAAACTCAACTCACTATTGATTTCTATAGAGTATGGTGTTAGCATGTTGTTGAGCTACTGATACAGTACTCAATTTGGAATATGTACTGTCGAGGTCAGAATTATTGGCCCCCTTGGTAAATATAAGCAAAGAACACTGAAAATAAATCTGCATTTGATCTTTTTGATCTTTGATCTTTCATTAAAAAAAAATCTCAAAAACCTAACCTTTAATTGAAGTATATAAATATAATATAAAAATAATTTACAATTTACTTTCAGGTGTTTTACTTCAAATCTCAAATATTACATAAAAATATAAAATGTAATAATCATTATTAATAATGCTGTAATTATGGAGATTACATATATTATAAAATGGTAATTTATATAATTAAAAAAATATAATTATACTAATTATAATGTATAGTACCTAATTTAATAGTATGTAATGTTGTATTTTATATTATATAGTAATGTTGTATTATAATTGATAATGTTATAGTTAATTGTTATGAAATAGAGATTATTTTATATTATGAAATAAGAAAATTATACTAATTGTAATACCTAATGTATATTATATAATAATATTTTATTCAATATTTAATAATGTAACAATTTATATTATAGTAATGTTATATTATAATTAATAATGTTATAATTCTTTATGGAGATTATTTAGATTATAAAAATGAAATGGAAATTATATTACATTTTAAAATTATAAGATATAATTATACTAATTTATGATACCTAATATAGTAATGTTGTATTTTATATTAATAATTTGGGTAATATTCTCATTTCTCAGTCAACATTTCTCTTGAATGAATTGCTTGACTGAGCTTGGCACATTGCATTCTGGGATTGCTTTCTGCGGGAAGGGTATATGCGATGCTAATCGGACTTCTCTGTCATTCTCATGCGCTGTGTGCGTGTTAGCGAGCGTATCGCGGCTCCTGCAGAATACTTACAGATAAAAGCTGTTCAGACTACAGACCCGCTGAGCTTCTGAATCTCCTGAGAGTCAATATTGTCCTCAATCTCATGGAGCTCTGCAGGAAAGGCCACGTATTTATTAATTCCTCCATCAATCAGGAGGATCTAGGAAGTTTGCATGTAAGGTCTTGATCAGTTTAATGCGACTTTGCTGTTTCTAATCCTTCAATGCATCATTTTCAATACGGCAGTTTGTGAGCGCCAGACTTTCAGAACATCTGAGCCACCAAATGTCGCTTGTGTAACGCAGTACTGTATCCATGCAGACATTTGGCTATGTTGATTTTCAGTGGTTTGTGCAAAACTGTAACACTCTAACTATTGCTCTTTGAGGTTAAAGGAATTAGTCACTCAAAATATGTTCACCCTCAGGCCATCCAAGATTAGGATGAGTTTGTTTCTTCATCAGATTCGGAGAAATGTAGCATTGCATCTCTTGCTCAGCAATGGATCCTCTGCAGTGAATGGGTGCCGTCAGAAGGAGAGTCCAAACAGCTGATAAAAACATCACAATAATCCACAAGTGTAATTCAAGAGAAGAAGACAGCGCTTCAGAGCGGTGTTTGGATGAATATGTAAATATATGCTGCGTGCTTTCCTCTCAAAAATGAAATAAACACAACAAAAACTGACAGCGGTGAGAAAGCAGCAGTTAAGAAAGCATCGTTCGGTACTCTAGTAAAGTCCAGTCACATCACGTTTATTTCTATAGTACTTTATGCAACTGATAGCCTTAAATCAAGCAGCTTCACAGTATTAAACATGAAAAACCAGAGTCGGTGTCGCTTTTAGTTAGAATTACAACTTGATTTTCTGTTATAAAGCAGCTCTCCAGTGTGGAGCTAGCTAATGATAAAATCTTTTTATTAGTGGGAAAAATAATATTATTTCATTAAAATGATAGTTTGGTTTGCAGAGATCAAAGCTTGATCTAGCTCAGGACTCTTTTGATTATCATAACCCTATAAGCTATTTCTAGGGAGATTATGTTATGTGAATAAAATAGTTTATCCAAAAATAAAATGTCTTATCTCTGTTTCTCTGTCATCTCATTTTGTGTGCCAAATATATTTATTTGTATGTATAATAATTGTAATTACATGATTTTCAAAAGCTGAAGTGATTACCTTTATTTATTTGCTAGAATATGTATAACTCAATATTTGAACTAATTACAAAAGCTGAATAATCAAAGTCTGCTGATTAATCAGTGAAATAATCGACGATTAGTCGATGAATCATTCTAATAATCGTTTGATTAATCGATTTGTCAAAATAATCGTTTGTTGCAGCCCTATCCACAAGTAATCCACACCACTCCAGTCCATCAGTTAACATCTTGAGAAGACAAAAGCTGAAACAAATCCATCAAGATGTTTTTAACTAAAATGCCATGATCCATAATAACGCTTCCTCCGGTGATAAAGTCCATCTCCTGTTGTCTCTCACATCAAAATCCAGCCACATATTTGTGCTGTTTTGGCTTGTAAACGCTGCTTGATCTGTGCAGATTTCTCTCCTGATTCAGACCAGACCACTTTTTCACTGGAGGAAGCGTTATTATGGACTCATATTTTAGTTAAAAACGTCTTAATGATGGATTTGTTTCAGCTTTTGTCTTCTCCAGATGTTAACTGATGGACTGGAGTGGTGTGGATTATTGTGATGTTTTTATCAGCTGTTTGGACTCTCATTCTGACGGCACCCATTCACATCCATTGGTGAGCGAGTGCTACATTTCTCGTTTTGAAAGCTTTTCAGAGAAACCTGGATTTGAGTTCTTTTCAATCTGAGTCTTCTAGAAACAGAGTCAGTGGGTTTCTATAAATGAACGAGCATTGAAGGTGCTTTCCTGCGTGCGATTAACGAGCGATGGCGTCGCGCCGCAGGAACCCCCTTCGCTCAGTACAGTGAGCTGTTTTCACCCACTGCATGATGTCAGTGTTTCTTCAGCACTTGTGAATGAGAGGCAGGTTAACAGGTGCTACAGGTTTCACATTTGACTAACTGAAATTTAACGGACTATGACTTCACACCCTTTATTCATCTGATGTACGTTAATGGGGGAAGCGCAGATGTCCAGTATGACAAGTTAAACATTTATTATAAGGGTGTTTTCTTGTTTGCTGATGCTTGTTCTTTGTCGGCGGTGCTACAGCTGTTGTTTGCTCGAGGCCTCAGGTGTTAATGGAGGTTTAACAGACTTACAAATTATAATTGTAATACCCAATATAATAATATATAATGTTGTATTTTATGTTATATAGTAATATTTTAATTAATATTTTTAAATAATTATGGGGATTATGTTATAAAAGGGAAATTTAGATTATATTGTAAGACATAATTATACAAATTATCTTTTTTAATACCTAATATAATAATATATAAGGTTGTATTTTGTATTATATAGTAATTTTTTAATTTATATGTTTAATTTATTATGGAGATTATATTATATTATATTATATTATATTATATTATATTATATTACATAAAATAGGACATAATTATACCAAAAAAAACCTAATATAATAATATAAAATGAAAATGGAGATTATATTATATCAAATAGGACATAATTATACCTAAAATACCTAATATAAAATAAAATAAAATATATAACATAAAATGTAATATGATATTGTGTTTAATAATGTTTTAATTAATTATTGCTTTGTATAAAAGTATCTGTTAAATGCTTAAATGTATATGTGAGTTATAGAGATTAAATTATCAAATATACTTTTACTATTATAATTTATTTATAATTTAATTTGTATTTTATATTATGTAGTAATATTATAAATAATACATTTTTATTAATTATGGAGTTGATTATATTTTAAAATGGCAATGGAGATTATAGATAATAATCTAAAACATAATTATACAAATTATAATTTATAATACCTAATATAATAATATATAATGTTGTATTTTATATTGTAAAGTACTAATATATTATAATTAATAATGGTATAATTAATTATATTCATTAAGGAAATATTTAAATATAAATTTTTCAAATATTTATAATTTAGTATGTATATTTATTCTATAAATTTATACAACATGTATATCTGGAATTTCTTTATCATACTTTTTTGCCATGTGTCTTATATATATAGTGCATTTATGACCTAATAAAGTATGTAGTAATCTCTGACTGATCTCAGGAGCTACTATTAATCATTCCACATGCAAATAAGACAGATCTGTAACACGATCTGGAATTTGTTGAACCTGAAATGCAAATTACATGCAAATCCTTCAGTGTGTTTGTCACCTGACTTCAAAAACAGGACACGTCTCTTATGATGAGACGAATGAGCACGCAACTACTGTACATAAAAAAGACATTACCAACAAAAAGTCTCATTAAAACTTTGTTATATTAAGTGTCAAGCTTCATGCTTTATTTGTGATGTTTCAGCTACAGTTTATAGTACACTGTAAAAAATGACCGTGATTTTAATGGTAAAAGACTATTAATTGGTTAACGGTAAGTTCCCCTACTATATACGATGAAAAACTGTATTGGACATTTCATGTAATTTTACGGTAGTATAGCATTTTTGGAATTGAAAAAGAACATATAATTTACAGTGAATAACATTGCATTACATTTCACATTTGATGTTTTTTCACTATGTTTCTTCTTAGTTGTTTCTTATCAGTTGTGTGGATTAGGATTGTATGTTGTTAAATGAATGTTTATTGCATTATTTGAGTTTCATGTTTGTTACCATGATGGTGTTTAGTGTTTGTGTGAATGACAGTGCACCTTCTATATATGTTAGTATTTAAAAGCTGCTTGTGATGGGCTTTGGTTCATCATGTGACCTTTTTCATCACCACCCGCTTTTGGTGGTTATCAGTGCATTACAAAGGTACAAAACAGATTTCAGTACTTCCATAGATTGGTATATTAACATTTATATGTGACCCTGGAGCACAAAACCAGTCTTCAGTAGCACAAGTATATTTGTAGCAATAGCCGAAAATACATTGCATGGGTCAAAATTAGCCATTTTTCTTTAATGCCGAAAATCATTAGGATATTAAGTAAAGATCATGTTCCATGAAGATATTTTGTAAATTTATTACCGTAAATATATCAAAACTTAATTTTTGATTAGTAATATGCATTGCTAAGAACTTCATTTGGACAACTTTAAAGGTGGTTTTCTCAGTATTTAGATTTTTTTGCACCCTCAGATTCCAGATTTTCAAATAGTTGTATCTCGACCAAATATTGTCCTATCCTAACAAACAATGCAAAGCTTATTTATTCAGCTTTCAGATGATGCATAAATCTCAATTTCAGAAAATTGACCCTTATGACTGGTTTTGTGGTCCAGGGTCACAAATAAGTCATTGAAATTATGGTATTTAAATATAAATTTAAGTTAAATCTTATTTTTTATGGTAAAATTCTGGCAACCACAGCTGCCAGTTTTTTTTACTGTAAATGTTATGGAATTTTTTGTTTACAGTGTAGCTCTCTTTTTGTTGAGCTTCACTGGAGCAGTTGATTGATTGTTTTTAATGAATGTTTCTGCGTGTGTCTGTCGTAGGAGGCCTCGCTGGATTCAGACAGAGTCATGATGATCTGTGTGAGCACTCTCTTCAGCTGGAGGAAGGACAGGACAGCAGTACCGCAGTGGGCCTGTCGGGGGCGCTACCTCATTCCCTGCCCTCCACGCCGGACATCGAGAACGCAGAGCTGACGGCCATCCTCCCCTTCCTGTACCTGCTAACGAGCGGGGACGCTCACAGGACCTGGAGCTCCTGCAGCGCATGGACATCAAGGCTTCATCCTGAACGTCACCACGCACCTGCCGCTCTACCACTACGAGCTCGGCCTCTTCAAGTACAAGCGCCTGCCCGCCACTGACAGCAACAAACAGAACCTGCGGCAGTACTTCGAGGAGGCCTTCGAGTTCATCGGTACGACGGCAGATGATTGATACGAGCAAAGGATGATGGGTGAAACCTGTCAAAAACATTTCAACCCCAAAATCAAGAGGAGAAAATGAATTACATTTTGCTAAAAGAAAAATAGGCTGAATTTTATTTCAGCAAAATGTAATATTTATTTATTAATTATGCGTGTGTGTGTGTGTGTATATATATATATATATATATATATATATATATATATACACACACACACACATGCATAATAAATAAATTTTATATATATATATATATATATATATATATATATATATAGTAATGTAATTATAATAAATAATAATAAAATATAATAAATATACAGTATATATAAATATAATGTGTAATTAGACAAATTATCCAATATAATTAATTATTATAGTTAATATATATTATATATTTAACAAAAATATATAATAATGCATATAAAATAATGCATAAATACAAAATGTTCTATAAATTATTCTAATAATAATTATAATAATTATAATTCATAGTAAAATAATAAATTATAATTTGTGCAATTATATGTATTATAAATTATATATAATATAAAATGATTACAGAATTATAATTGTCATTTTTCATATATATATATATATATATATATATATATTCAATCATTTATTATTGAGAACTGCAATTAGTAATAAAATATTACATTCTAATTACAATTTGTGTGTAACAGACATAATATAATATATAAATAATATAGCATAAATTATATATAATTAAGAATTACATAATAATAATAATAATAATAATCGTAATAATAATAACTAAAATGCACAATAAATTATAAATTACTATTGCAATAATTATAATTAATAATATATATTTTTATTATATTTATTTATTTATTTTTATTTGACATTTCTTTGAGATTCAACCTGATTGAATTTTATTCGAGAACAGGGACATTAGTGACTTGTCAAATGCTTTGCTAATGGAAAGATTTCAGAGAAATGCTAACGTTCAGGACTTTTTTGATGAAGTTCTCTGTCTTTTTCCCGTCCACAGAGGAGGCGCACCAGGCCGGCCGGGGGCTCCTCATTCACTGCCAGGCCGGCGTTTCTCGCTCGGCCACCATCGTCATCGCCTACCTGATGAAACACACCTGGATGACCATGACAGACGCCTACAAATTCGTCAAGTCCCGACGGCCCATCATCTCGCCCAACCTCAACTTCATGGGCCAGCTTTTAGAGTTCGAGGAAGACCTGAATAACGGCATCACTCCGCGCATATTAACGCCCAAACTCACCGGCCTCGAGACCGTCGTATAGCGGCTCTTTTCCATACGGAATACCCTTGGTTTCTGGATGAGACGTGCATGGGGAAAACAGACTTTTTTTGTCAGTGTTCAGCCAAACACTGTGCTGCGGTCGTATGACGGCTCTTGGCCGCTGGTGCTGGCTAAAGGATTTTCGCTCCTTTCGTTGTACTTACTCTATTTTTATACACCTGAGGTGGCTTCACTGTGCAATAACTGTGTCTGTGTGGAAAGCAGCCTGGTGCGTGATGTGTACATAACGAGAGCGAGACTTTCGGCCCACCTGGTTAGTCGTGTACTTTTGTGTTTTTCTTACGTTTAGGCACTGATTTACAACATTTAAAACCAGCTTTATACACTACCAGTCAAACGAACAGATTTTTAATGTTTCTTCTGCTCACCAAGCCTGCATTTAATCCAAAGTACAGCAAAAACAGTCAAATATTTGTACTATATAAAATAACTGTTTTCTATTTGAATATATTTTAAAATGTTCTTTATTCCTGTGATTTCAAAGCTGAATTTTTAGCACTATTACTCCAGTCACATGATCCTTCAGAAATCATTCTAATATGCTGATTTGCTGCTCAAACATTTATTATTATTAATATTATTACGTTGAAAACAGCTGAGTAGAATTGTTTCTGGTTTCTTTGATGAATATAAAGTTCAGAAGAACAGCATTTATCTGAAATAGAAATCTTTTGTAACATTATAAATCACTTTTTTATTTATCACTTTTGATCAATTTAAAGCATACTTGCTAAATAAAAGTATTAATTTCCGAGAAAAAAAAAAAAAATGATACTGACTCCAAGCTTTTGAATGTTATAGTGTATAATGTTACAAAAGCTTTTTATTTCAGATAAATGCTGATCTTTGGATTGTTCTATTCATCAAAGAATAATGAAAAAATGCTGAAAATGTATGTATGATGCTGAAAATTCAGTTTGATCGCAGGAATAAATTGCATTTTAAAATATATTCAAACAGAAGGCAGTTATTTTAAATAGTAAAAATATTTCACAATATTACTGCTTTTGCTAGATCAAATAAATGCAGACTTGGTGAGCAGAAGAGGAATTCTTTAAAAACATTCTAAATCTTGGTGTTCAAAAACTTTTGGCTGGTAGTGTAGATATTCAGATGCTTGTTTGTGTATTTCTGTCTTTAGTGTTGCTGACAATCAGAACAAACCTCATTTGAATGTCCTTTAAAAATAACCGATTGCATGATTACGACAGGACGAAAATGAAACTATATTACTATTATATTATCATCGAAATATAGCTAAAATCATTTGCTTTTATTTGTTTGCATTGACCGGTTTCATATTAGGTTGGTCAGCGTTGCACATTCGGTCTGTTTCTGCTTCTGTAAGTGTGTGTTTGTGTGAATGGGAACGGTATCTAATGTATTTTACGCTTGTATGTTTTTGGGCTTGACTGTGTTTAACGGTTCAACTCTCTCGTGACCTCAGACTGGCCAGAAAGATGGATGGATGCTTGTGAAGTTCAGCTTTTTGCGCACATGTAAGAACTGTGCCTCTACTGGTGCCTTAACTCATTTTTGTGATTTTTTTTTTTTTTTTTTTTTTTTTTTTCTCGAGTGTGTGAAAAGGTAATGGCTTTAAACCGGAGCGCAAGGCATTTCTGTATGTTTGAAGAGTCAAAAGGTTGATTTTTATCGTGGTTGTATGTCGTTTTAAATCACACGGTATGTTCTTCTTTCTCATAACAGAACTGAAACGCTGTGAAATATCAAAACTCTGGGCTCGTCTAAATGTTGAAATGCAAAGTGGACAAGAGGACAGTTGATTATTCTTCACCTGGACTCTGTCAATCCTCACAATTAAGGGGTTTTCTAAATAGATTGTTTTAGTTTTTCAGCTTTACACGAACCACCTGCACTTTGGCTGTACAATTTTGAAAACTTGCATATTACTGCTTTTGTTGAACTAAAAGAAGTAGTGCTCTTAGAAATACAACTATAAATTTTACCGTGAATGGTTTCAGTGAAATTGTATCCCTATATTTGTCATTTTTTAATACATATTGAAAATTTGACAAAGCAAGTGATTAAAATAGTTACAAGAGATTCTCACAATCAGTAAAAACAGACTTTATTATTATTATTATTATTATTCTAAAAACCCAACCAGCACACTTATCATTCTGACTCTCTACTGATCAGGCCATTATAAATGATTAGGAATTATTATATTCAATGCAGTAGATCAGACACTGTGCCATCAGAAAACAACCTACTTATTCACTTTTTTTCTTTCTTAGTTTTTACTGCAGCTTCAACCTGTGGAAGCTTTTTTATTTTTTTAGCCAAGGGATAAAAAAACAAAAAAAGAAAGGTAATTGCAACTTTATCTCACAGTTCTTAAGTCAGAATTGCAAGATATTGACTCAGAAATCTGAGAAGAAATGTCTGAATTGTGAGATTTAAAAAAGCGGTTTATTTCATTTTATTTTATTTTATTTTATTGGCAGAAACAAAAAAAAAAACAGAATTGCAACTTTCAGTTTTTAAGTTTATATCTTGCAATTATTTTTATCTCAGAATTGCGAGAAAAAACTTTGAATTGTGAAACAAAAAGTCACAATGACCTTTTTATTGCAAAGAAACAGAATTTTGAACATAAAAGTCTGAATTCTGAGTTTGTCGTCTTTTTCTCAGAATTGCAAGAAATTGTTTCTGAATTGTGAGATAAAAAGTCACAATTACCATTTTATTATTTTATTCCGTGGCAGAAACGGGCTTCCTTATCAACCTCCTATAAGATATATTATCAAATGAAAATGTTGAATGATAAAAACTGAATGCAAAGCACATTTTGAATCTTTTAAGCTTTCCTGTAAATTTACCGCGGTATGCTGAAGGTGCAGATTCTGTTCCATCCATGTTGAGCTGATGCAAAGTGTATTTTTATTTTCAAACGCTGGTTTAACGTCACTTCTGTCACACTGTGCTTGTACGAGCGCGACCCGGACCATCTGAATCCGGCTCCAGGATTTCAAGGGCAAAAACTCTCTGGGTGCGCTCAGCAGACGGTAGACATATTTGCTAATGGATTTCTATGCATTGTTTATATTTTTGCACTGACTCAAAAAAAAGAAGAAGAAAAAAGCATTTAATTTTCTTTTTTAACTTCTTATTTTCCCACAAAGGTGCTACGACGCTGGAGGCCTTCCACACTGTTTTTGCATGACCTGCTTTGGTAAAGTGTCTTCCTGTAAGCCAAGAGCTCTCTTTAAATGTCAGAGTTCACAACACTGTTATTTTGTAATGTGGGGTTTGGAAATAAACGAAAAAAAGAAACCATTCTGAATGACTGAATGATTTTAGTGTTTAGAAAGCTGATGGTTGCTCAAGAAAAACGGATGCATGTTATTACTGTTCATACTGTATTTGAATCTGAGCAAAAATCTAACCAGCAACATGATTTAAAAACAACAACAACATTTCAGCAGGTGCATAGCAACACCCTGGCAACCAGCCACAACATCTAAGAGTGTGGATAGCAATGCATTACAATCTACTCAGGACCATATATATATATATATATATATATATATATATATATATATATTCATCTCCATTTTAGTTAAAGTTGTTTTTGTGTGTGTGTATGTAAACCAAAAACTACTAAAAATGACAAATATATCCACCTTTTTCTTCAATGTGGAAGTAAACCTATGGGCGAGACTTCCGGTTCATTAGCTGCTAGGTAAATAACGAGGAGAATAACGATGTGCAGTAAATGGTAAAACTGTTTGCACTACAAACCAGTGTGTTCATAATTAAGAACACACCAGTTTTCAATATCAAGCAGAAAAACAAACTTCTTTTGTACAGCTAAAAATAGCTGGATGTGGATGAGACTGGAAGCTAGACCCATAGAATTTACAAATGGCTCATTTTTATGACAAGAAAAAGGTGAATATAGTAATTTCTTAGTTGTTGTTTAAATGTTGCCTTGGCAACTACGTCTGGAATAAGTTTTTTTCAAATATTTTATTTTATAAATATTTTTTTCTTTCAAGTAATGAAATTAATTTTTGTATTTTTATACATTTATTTAATTATTTAATTTTGAGTAATTTGGCCCTCCTTATTTATTTTATGGTTTAAAAAATGAGAAATGTTGCCTTGGCAATTGTAGCTGAAATAAAAGTTTTTCATATTTTATTTTATTTATTTTTTTTGTTTAATTTTTATTTAAAGTAACAAAATGTTTTATTTATGTACCATTAACATTTTGTTGCATTGTAATGTAGAACTTAATAAAAAATAAATAAAATTGGCAAGTAACTGAAATAAGTTAAACAGCTTAATAGAAATATAAAATAATAATCATAATTTCAAAATCACATATAATTATTAAAAATAAACTTAAAATGAAATCTGAGTACATAAAAATAGAGACAAATACAAAATATGAATAAATATTATAATAGCATATATATATATATATATATATATATTTTTTTTTTTACTTTTGCATGATTTTTTTTTCTTTTGCATGAGCAAACTCCACTTACATTTTATAAAGAACATGTAAAAATCTATTTTGTAATATATAATGCTTATAAATTGTAAAAGTGCATTCTTCTTACTAACTCTCTGACAGTCAGAGACCGGAGGCCGTGTCGCTCTGCTGTCGCTCGTATCGGTCTATATTTGTTGTGGTGCTTGGGATTGTCCGAGTGGGAGGGTTGAATTCTCTCCATAGGAACAGAGGCCAAAAATAGTTTTTAGTGTGGTTTCTAATTAGAAGTGATGAGAGTCCCGCCTCATTAATTTGCTCCAATCGCTGCTGTCAGTCTGCCGCACTAGAATAGCCGTGATCACAGCGCTGCCGTGTTATGGACGTATTAGGCAAAGCCAAGCTCTGACAACTGAAGGAGGGGCTGCGAGCTTTCGTGAGACTCACTGGAGTCCTCCACTGTCAAGTTTAACTTTGATGAAGCTCCTAAATATCCTAAAACTCAAACTGACCCAAATGTGACATGCATTGGGGTTTGGGTCTCAGGAGAAAGAGCTGAGATGCAGGAGACTCATTTCTGGTTTCTAGGAGAAAGAATTAAGACTTTTTTCATTCCAGGGTTTGTGTCATGTGAATTGAAGCGTGTGGCTTTAATGGCACCCTTGTGGGCGTCTGATTCAAGGTCAGCTGTCCCACCTTTCACAGTGACATTTCTAAAGTGTGCTGTGACTGATTTACACTAAAAATATCCTAATTCAGGACGTTATTCTGTTACCTTTTATAAAACTAATAAAAAGCATCTCTGCTGATGTCAGAAGTAGTTCTGGAGAGGGAAAAGTTGGCAGTGACATATATGACAGTGACATTTGAGATTGTTTTGACGGCAGGAGATGCTCTGTGAATCACTGATCTGAGACCTGCAGCTTTCCTCTCAAGTGTCTCTCTGTATGTAAAGACAGTCGGTGAATCAAGACATAGAAATGTATTTCACTGTAATCGTTTGGGTCATACGTCACCTCAACCTCAAATGAGTGAAAATAAATATTTAGTAAAATATTTGCCCATACATACAGTATGTGTGTGTGTGTGTGTGTGTGTACATATTTGTTGTACTGAATGTGTATTTATTATTGCAATTTAATAAAAATGGCTGTAATGAGAATTTATTTAGGATCGTTAAGAATAACATACATGAATATACAGTATTAGCATTATTTGTTTTATTTTTGCATTGTGACACTATTTTCATGACAATTATGCACATTTCATCCAAAATACTGTAATGTATTTAGATATTTTACTTCTGATTTCTTTTGTAATTCTTATTATTCTTAATGATTCCCAGTTAAATTCTCATTACTGTAATACAGTAATTTTTTATTTAATTTTAATAACAACTTTAATAAACATTCAGTACAACAAATGAATAAAATATATATAGTAGTCAACATTTGAAGTGGATCAAAACCTTTCATCAAAGTAACAATACCTGTTCTTGTCTTAGGACAACTTTGATGAGCTTTTTTTGATCCACTTCAAATGTTGACTACTATATATATATATATATATATATATATACGCACACACACATACACACACACACACACTTTAAAATAATAATTGTTATTTTTATATTGATTAATTAATATTTTATAATATATAATTGTTTTTATATATAATATATATTTACTTTATGTATTCTGCATTTTTATGTATACACACACTTTAAAATAATAATTACATTTTTTAAATTAATTTGTTTTAATGTCTATATTATTTATATTTTTAGAATAGAAGGATGCCATAGTGATGATTTGGATGTAAATGCGCTAACTGTAATTTAATAATAATAATAATAAAAATAATAATAATGGAAAATGAAAAGCGAATCAAATCATTTTGTTGCCTCATCAACAAAAAAAAAAGTTTTTTTAAATTCATGTTTCTTCAATTGAAACAATATGTATCTTTGGAAGAAACTACTGGTGCTTAAATGAAACATAACTGAGAAAAGAGTCCTGTGAGCTTTAAAAGAGCAATGCATTTGCATTTAAAATGCGATATGCTGAGGTAAAATAAGCTTCCATCAGTGAGTGATTGTAAAGGAACCTGTAAAGATGTTTAAGATATTCTGCTGGTTGTTGGTCAGAAGCTGCTAAACAGGATGAGACACGCTGTTCTTAAACAATGTCACTGCTTTCCACTTTTAAACCTCATGTATACAGTAAGTGTGTTTTGGCTGGTTACTGTTGCTGTGCGTCTTTGTGCCCCACTTCAGGCTGGGTCTGTCCTGTTTGGAATGAGCTCTGGAGATACTTTCACTCAGAAGTGGCTCTATATGAAACCTCGGTGGGCGTCTCTGGAGACAACAGCTGCAGACTTTAACAAGCAGACCAGCGCCGGTATATCACACTCTAAAAATGCAACAATGAAGACACGTAATCCCATAAGGTCAGCGCAAAAATAATCAGGTCATGAGATAAAAATTGCTCTTGAAATATGAATATGTGTTAGAGGGAGCGGCAATCATGGCTCATACCTTGTAGTATCTTGGCTTGACATATGTTAATGATTAGAGACAAAAAAAAAAAAGTGTTTTAGTGCAAGTTATAAATTCTGAATCAGGATTATTGTAGTTAACTAAAACTAGAAACATTAAAAATAAACGTAATCACGTAAAAAATTGTTACGTGAAATAAAATAAACCTTAACTAAAATAACATAAGATACAAAAACGTAAATGTATTTTATTTTAGATTGTTGCCAAGGCAAATAACTTAAAATAACTCAAACTAAATAAAATAAAGCTGATAAATAAAAAAAATAAATAAATAAAAACTGTGTAGACATATTACAAAAAAAGAGACAAAAACACAACAAAACTACCAAAACAAAAAAGGGAAAATATAAAATATAAAAATATAACCTTACCCAAAATATCAGTTATATTAAAACTGTGCTGTTCTTATTTTTAAAACATTACTGAAGTTTATTAAGGATAAGCTGTTTTGTTATGCAGGGATGCACTGATATAGAAATACTGATTATATTATTATTATTATTATTAATTTATTTTATATATATATATATATATATATATATATATATATTTTTTTTTTTTCAAAGAACAACACTTATACGCTTCAACGCTTCATCATTCATCATTCAATCCATCATTATAATAGATTTTTTTTAACAAATATTTATTTTATTTTATTTATTTATTTTTTAATTTTATTTTAAAGTTAAAAGAGTATGAAAATATCATGCCCTGATATACATCTAACACAAAATTACAAGCAAATTAATTATTTGCTGCAGATCCATTCAATATTTAGACAAGTTTGCCTATAGTGCACAGTAATGATATATTTTATGTTTTATTATTTTATTTTTTTTTACATTTGTTTTATTGTATTTTTGATTGATTGAGTTTTATTTTATTTTAAGATGTTGGATATTGCATCAGAAGGATATTCTGCCCTGATATTACAGGCATCTAATACCAAATTAGAAGCAAATTATTTGCTGTAAATCCATTCAGTATTTACAGACAACACCATCTTAATGTGTGTCTCGAGTCTTGGTTGTTATATCCACAGTAAACAAAGGGTAAACAGAAGCATTAATGTTGACGCTAAATTTGGCATTGGGCAAGAGGTTAAGTTTCTCCGTTGTAATGAGAGCCATAATGAAAATCTGTCCTTGCATAGCTGGAAGAAATCACTCTGCATTTAGATGTAATGTTAAGATGCTTCCCTGTTTAGTTCCAGCCACATGTCCCGCATCTAATTTTAGCCTGAAATATGAAACAGTCACAATAAAGGAGCTATTTATAATGGCCGTGTTGTTTTGGGGGCAGTGAGTTATCTCTAAATGACAACATTACATTATTGAATACAGCGTTGAGCTGTCAGTCAACAGTATGATAACAGAGGCACTGATTTCAGACGCCTGACTCAAATCATGGACAGAAACATGCACAGAGAAGGTTATATGTCTTGTTAGGCCTCTTAAAGATCAACATAATCAAAACTTTGCTGAAAACCTGTTGCACACAATCTACTAAGACATATTATTGGCAGATTTAGAGTAACGATTGATGTTTATATTGTTATATGTAGGTATCTGATATACTGTTATAAAGATCTTACTGATTTACATTACAAGCATCAGAATTGCATCACTTTTTTTCCATATAAATATCAGCATCTTGCAAATTTTTGCTCAGTTTGGGCCTCTGATTAAAACAGAGCTGTTTTTTTCTCAGTATTTCCACTATATCATACTATATGAGCCATAAAATCCTGGGGCCTGTACCATGATGGTAGATGAACAAATTCAGAGTTACAGGATTAGTTTCGAGTTGACAAAACCAAACCACTCCAATCCAGCTTTGTTGGTACCACGATGCTGATCATCAACTTTCTTTGTCGACTCAGGCTTTGATCCTGAGTTTGTGGAGTGCGTGCACATGAATGTGTGACATCACTGGCGAACAGCCAATCACATGCCTTGCAATACAAAGCAACTTTGATTTATTTCTCGCGAGAGACCCAGCGAGATTCAAAACTAAAGGTTAAAGGTTTTGCTAAAGGTTAGGACATGGAAGAATATGACGAATTTAAACGTCATATGAAACATGAAAGAGGACAAATAAAAGAAATGATCTTGCTCTATCAGTGCAGTCACAAGAGAAACTTGTGAAGTTAGTTTATATAGTTGAAAATATAGTGATAGAGACTCGAACATGTAAGGTCACTTGTAATCATTTTTAAAGCTTTATCTATTGATTCTACAGCTTATTTATATTACATATAATCTGTATATCAATATTCATTTAAAATAAATTATTTATAATAACTGTTAAACTAAAACTGCATGTATGTAATGGAGCAATAATAATATAAATCATATAATAATTATATAAATCACATAAAAGAACTCTAAGTAATTACCATTAAAGCCAGACAATTTTTTTTTTTTTAGTGCTAGTGACCTTTAATTTTTAACAAGAGGAACTGGGGGAGTGAATTTTTTTGCGTCAGACATGTGTCACTTTGCCCACATCTCATTGGTCCAATTTCAGTTTGAGATCTGTAACCCAGAACATAACCTGCCCCGGAGCAGCTTAGCCATGGAGTGTGAACGCCGCTAAAAGCCAAGCCTCTTTCATGGTACCTAAATCCAAGGATTGGTGCAAATGAAACTAAGGCTGCATCCGAAAACTTAGGCACCTGCCTTGCTGCCTTATGAGGCAATGACTTTGCAGGCAGCGTTTATGCACGAAGGCACCTCACGAAACTTATTTCGGACAGGCTTCTAAGGCAGCGTAACGGTTTAACAACCTACAACAAAATAGAACGAGTTTTGGTGATAACTAAACGAATATTTAATTACTATAATACTCATTTCTCGCTAGAAATAACATCAAAAGTGCAAAAAGTTAATCAGAAATATACATTTACACACAAACTAACCACCAAACGCAACTTCCAGCCGCCATCTTTATTTTTTAGCTCAACCGTCTCGGAATGGAACGCACAGGATTGTGGGATATCAAAGGCAGCGAAGGATACATCTATGCTGCCTTCAAAAATCGATCAGATGAAGGTATCTCAGGAGACAGGAAGTGAAGTTAACTTTGGATTCGGACATGCCTTGATGCCTTCCTGCCTTGGAATGTGTCCTCCGAAGGCAGCATTTTTCAGTTTTCGGATGCAGCCTAAAACTTACCTGGCTAGCCATCTAATCCGGCTTCATGGTACAGGTTACCGATGTATCAAACATATAAAACATACGTCAATTTTTTTTAAAAATGTCTTTTCATTATATTTTGTCTAAACAACAAACCTTCCATAATAAATAAATAAATAAATAAGTAAATAAATAAACAAACAAACTATTATTTCATGTCAGGCTTTAAAGGGTTAATGTTCATGCCAGCTGCCTTGCCTCATAGACTTCCACTGTAAGTAAGTGCATTACTGTTTACTTGTTAGTGTACTGATTTTTAAAAAGTGCTAATAATTTATGTGTATAAAAAAATACTAATATTAAGGGGAAATTTAGTGAGGCACATGCAAGTTAGACTCACAGCGTTAATATAATATGTTCATGTTATGTTAAACAAAACAGACCACTTTTTTATCATTTACCATAAGTTTTAGCATAAATTTATACCGATATCTGTTTTTTTTTTTTTTAACTGAGGCGTTTCATAGCGAAAGTAGGCCTATCATAATACAACCAGGCCTCATTCCAGCGTTATTTGTCTTCATGTTTTAACTTTAACAAACAGACTTTGTTTAATAGCAAATTTTTCTTTTACAGCGACTAACAAGCAAGGTAAACGCGATTATTCGCATTATTCAAGCACTTTAAATCGGCTCACGAGACGCTAATTTTTTTCCCGCTCAAACTGACAGGAGGACGGCGGGTTTCTGAGGTAAGACGCTTTTTATCTCACCAGAAATTATATAAATCGTCAAAAATAGTTTTTACATCTTAATTGTGGTAATCGGGTCGCGTTGTGTTAAGTGAGTAAAGTTTCTCGTTTGTGTAATTGTAATCGAAAAGCCTAATAAAGGTGTGTATAGGACGCTAATATTATTTGATATCCGTCAATGTGAGCGCTTACGTCCCTTTAACCTGTTAAAATGTTCCCTCACATAACTGAAAACGACACAATCAGACTTCATAAACGCTTAAGAGTTTGTCGTCCATATGGCAGCTTTAATTAAAGTCATATAGGAGAAGATGTGAGTGTACAACAGCTCAGAGATCTGATGAACTTGAACTTGTTTATCGTTTGATCTTTTATGAATGACAGAGAGGAGGAATCGGCAGTGAAATGCAGGGATAGCCTATATAGAGTTTAAAACGTTAATGAACAAAGGAGAAAGTGTTATACAAATCTAAAGAAAACCATACAGAAAACATGTAAAACTCACAGAATAAAGAAACGTGATTGAGAAAGAAGCTCGAATCTTTGTAGGCCTTTACTGCCATCTTGTGTCATAACAGAAAATTGTTTGTGAGCAGGAAACTTTTCTTCTTTGTTGTGAGGATGTTGTTTTAGTACAGAATTTCCAAACTGGCCTTCGTGAAGGAACTTTAGAGGGTTTGTGAGTTGATGAAAAGGTAATAATTGATTAAATAAGCTATTTTCAAGCTTTTGTGTTTTAAGATCCCCCAAATATAATAATCCTTGTGCAAGGGACCTGTCCTAAAATTTAAAACCCATAAATGTCATTTCATATATAAAGACCTAATTCATACTGTGGAATCTTAATATTTAAAAAAAATGTCAAAATATTATTTGAAAAAACAAAAAAAAACAAACTAGTTTCTATTAGGTTACATTATTACATTGGTTTCCCACTCGTTATAGTACTGTACTGTAATTTAAGTCAAATGGTTATTTATTTATTTAATTTTAAGCATATTTAAATGCTATTATCTGAACCTACCTAGTTTTATTTATTTATTTTAATCATATTGTATTATTATTTTATTTCAAACACTGTTTTCCTCCATTGCGACCCACTTTCCACCTATTTGTAACTCAAATAAAAATAACAAATAATAATAAATAAGAGCAGTCCAAGTTTTAATAGCTTTTTTTGCTAAAGGAGGTATACAAAGTATTAAAATGTGACCCTGGACCACAAAACCAGTCATAAGTGTAAATTTTTCGAAATTGAGATTTATACATCATCTGAAAGCTGAATAAATAATCTTTCCATTGATGTATGGTTTGTTAGGATAGGACAATATTTGGCCGAGATACAACTATTTGAAAATCTGGAATCTGAGGGTGCAAAAAAATTAAATACTGAGAAAATTGCCTTTAAAGCTGTCTAAATGAAGTTCTTAGCAATGCATATTACTAATCAAAAATTAAGTTTTAATATATTTACGGTAGGAAATTTACAAAATATCTTCATGGAACATGATCTTTACTTAATATCCTAATGATTTTTGGCATAAAAGAAAAATTGATAATTTTGACCCATACAATGTATTTTTGGCTATTGCTACAAATATACCCCAGCGACTTAAGACTGGTTTTGTGGTCCAGGGTCACAAATAGATCCTAATGTCTTTGAAAGTGAGAAAAGCTGAGTAATTTAATACCTTATACTTATGGATAAATACTTGGCAAGTAAAATAATTTGATTGCACAGAAAATATACATTTTCATATTGCTTTTCAAAAGTGACAAATCATGTCAGATGACATTATGAAAATAAAGCTGAAAGTCTTCATATATATGAAATCTGCAATGAACTGACAAAATACCAATTACAGTAAATGTAAAAGCATAGATTTCTTCATATTTTTTTTTATTAGAAAAACTAAAAATTGAATTAGGCAATAGAAATGATTTTGATATATTTAGGTTTTTATTTTTGGACCACCTGGTCTTGGTGGCTTTGGTATTGGTCGAGGTCTTGGTCTAATTCATTACAGGTTCAATCCTCATGGGGTTTGAACCTACAACCTATCAGTTACCAGCTCAGGTCATTAACCACTAGGCCACCTTCTCAAATCACATATGTGTCGCATCAGTCTGTCGTTCACTTCCAGAGTTTATCTCTGCGCAGCTCCATGACATTCTGACAGACCTGCACCATAAAACAATAATTATTTACGCCTTCTCTAAATAAAGCACACAATCCCCATTGCCTATTATAGAAGAGCCGCTCGATGACTCCAGTAAACAGCTTTGGGAGAAACACTCTCTGTGTCACTGAGTTTATTGGAGACAGAGCGTAAATTTCAGCTCGTGTGTCTGGATTAGCTTGACTCGCGGTCACATTCTCGGCTGGCAGAAAAACGAGTGTTATTGTAGAGCACAGACTCATCACATGTCAAGATGTTGTGTAGGTCGTTAACCGCCTGTGATGCTCGCGAACAGAAAACAAATTCAGACGTCGATATTAGAGGATTTGCATCATTGCTGTTTAAATATTAGGAAGATTTGAAGCTGTTTGAAAAGGGATGCATGACAGATTATTGCTCATAATTAAGGTTTTTAATGTGAACAAATGCCTGAGACAAGTATAAACCTTGTAAAATGTAATCAGTGGTTTTAAATAGCATTTTGGTGGCCTATATATAAAATATAATTTATATTATAATAAAAATAATAATAATAATGGTTATTCACTTATATGATTATATATAAAAATTATAATAAGTTATATATAATATTATATATAATATGTAATTTTATATATACACATATATATGTAAATAATAATTTATTATTGTTATTACTATTGAAATGTTTTATTATTTTACGCTTATTTATAAAATAAATATATACTAACAAAATGTAATTAAGTTTAAATAGCCTTTTGGTGGCTTTTTTAATTTGTAAATAAAAAATAAAATGTATATATAATTATAATATTAATAATAATAATAATAATAATAATAATTGTCTGTTTTTGTGTATGCTTATAATTAAAATTACATGCATACACAAAATTTTTCATAAATGATATCATTCATATAATGCATTATTAGTAGAGTTATTTATTTCTGTAATTATGTAATATTATATTTTAAGTGTGTATATATATATATATATATATATATATATACACACACACACACACACCTTGTAATTAATGTTTTTTTTTTATGTATGAGTGTAAGATGCCCTCTGGTGGCAAAGACATGTATTACAGATGAGCAAAATGCACTCGTACACAATCTACTATTGCTATTCATTTTGTATTGATTCTGGCCTTGAATTTTTTATTTTAATTTTTATTTTGTCATTTGATGACATGATCATTTGACTCAAGACACACTAGACTGACAGAAGGTAAATCAATCTGTGTTGATGTTAATACTCTTACTGTAAAATAGAAGTCCTGATATATGATCTGACGTTCCCCTCTTGTAACTCGCAGCAATGTGCAAACCCCTGTTAAATCTCTCACTGTGAGCTGTGATAAAAAATAAGAAAAAACTTCTTAAAACATCAGGTATAGGGCCTTACTGCTTTCTGGAGGCTGTGAACATTTATTTCATTATTTAGTGCCTCTTAGAATAACAGACTGATAGATTTAGCAGGCCCTCATCTCAAATGAATAATTTTGTCCAATTTACTGCTGCGTATCAGATCTGAGCAATGAGTTTTACGTGAATGTTTTTTTTTCTTGCTCTCCTAAAAGTGATGATTCAGTTTCCACTTTTTCCACGGCAGCTGGATTTTGATTCATTGCTGGCTGCACAGGGAGTCTCTGCACTAACGAAAAAATTACTTTTTACCATTAACATATCCAATTTGACAAATCAGATCTGGGAGGAACTCGGGTGTTAAAGCAGAATTATCATCCAATGATCATTTTTGCAGCTGCATTTTCAGTGCAGAATTAGATCAATATAATTAGTTTGTTGCAAGTAATAGTGTGTTCATACTTTTTTTTATGTGTGCATAAATGTTCATTTCACCCAAAGCCCCCTTTGCAGTGGAAGATGCAGAGTTTGTGATGATACACATATTTTTTTTACATAATACATATTTTTAGTATGTAGTATAGTTATTTGAATTGTAATGTTCTGTTACCTTCTTCATTTTTCAGTTTTTTATATACTTTTATGTAGGTAGATCTATATATATATTATTTATTTAAAATATATTAAAATATAATAAAATATATAATTGGAATATATAAATGTAATATATATTAATGTGTAGTTGTATATTTGTATAGAAATATATATATACACACAAAATTATATATAAAATATAATTTAAAAAATTATAAATGTGTATTTATATGTGTTTATAGTGCTATATATAATTAATATTATTATTGTTATTCGATTATAGAACATTTTATGTATATATGTAACACACACACACACACACACACACAATTATATATAAAATATAAATGTAAATTCTAAGTATAAAATATAATTAATAATTTTTTTATTATTTCTATTAATTATAATGCAATGTAATAATATTATATATATATATATATATATATATACTGTATATCTATATGTAGAGTATTTATTTAAAATCTGATACATAATAATATTATCTATTATTAATTATTATTAATATATATAATTTATTATTGTTATTATTAATTTATAGAATATTTTGTTTAAATGTAACACAAAATTATATGTACAAATATCAATTAAAAATATAAAATATAATTAATAATAATACTACTAATAATAATAATAATAATTTATATAATAATTAATGTGTATATGTGTATACATGCGTACACACACAATTTTCAGAAAAAAATATTATTTAAAAATCAGTCACTTTTTATTCTCATGTGCTAATTACAGACTTTCTAGAACTAATTTGTTGATATTTCACACTTTATTGCATCTAATTAATGTGTGTTACAAGGATAAAGACACCGTGATTAACTGTGATTGCTATACTATGACAAGAAATGACAGACTTAACGCTGTAATTAAGCGAACAGTTATTTCTGTGTTCCCCATAGTTTCTTTTCCAGTACAAAACGCCTTTGAGCAGCTGGCAGGAATTTAACTGACCGTGGTTTTTCTTTTAAAGCTATAGTGAATTATGGCATTCATGTGACTCTGAAATTGCTACCTTGAGGATGTTTCCCGCTTTGACTTATGTGAGTGTGATTGAGTTTAAGTCGAGCCAGTCGCCTTGTGTGGCATCGCTAGCATATGGTGTTAATGGGGCTTATTTACTTATGAAAGTAACTGCAGGGTGCCAGGCTATATGTTTCTCCATTAAATTGTCATGAGCTATTAATCACAAACACGGGGTGCATGTCTTAGGCCTTCTTAGCTTCTAGCTACCTGAATAATAACCTATCTGGTTTAATGGCACAGACATTTGAAGGAAACGTTGACCCCTTGAGTATTTCTTAGCACTGTAATATTCAATGCATCAGCCAAGGACTCATATGTACTTGCTAAAATATGTTTCTGGCTTCATGCTGTCGCTGTTAATGGTTTGTTGTCCATTTGAAAGCGTATCCGGTGATCTGTATGTGGTCACAGCGTTAATTGCTCACCCTGAATGTGATGGTGCAATTCAGTTTACTCTGTTAATGAATTAAGTAATCAAAGAACGGTGTAGCATGTGTGTTGTGGGGAATTTCCAGATAGCAGCGTGACTCTGGTGGATGATGGGCGTCTGGCGGAGGCTGCTGAAATGAGACACCCTCGGCTCCGCTCACCCGCGCGTTTTATTACCGCTCATTAAGACTGTGAATAACTCACTACCACAGTTCCATTAGCGAAGAGTGGGCACTCTTGAGAAGTTCACACACACACACACACACACACACACACTTACTTCATTCGTTTTATCTCTGCTCTCTAACAAATCTACTGTAACTAAATACACAAGACAGATCAAAGAAACTAAATACATTTCACCCAAAAATCAAAAGAAAAAAAACAACAAAAATAAAACAAAACAAAAACATGGGCAGTGTAATTTTATTTAATTTTATTTTTATTTTTCCATTACAGCAATTAGTTTTTGGGGAGAAAGTGTGCTTGATTGTCAGTGAATATCTTAATGAATATCCTGAAATTATGCTTTGTATTCTTTATGCAATTAATTCTATTAATAATACTTTTTATTACTTTTATATATATTTTTTTATTTTGCATTACAGCAGTCAGAATTTGGGGAGAAAGTGTGCTTTATTATCAATAAATATCATAATATTCTACAGTTATGCTTTTTTATTTATGCAACTCTTGCAAATAATTTTTCTTCTTTTTATTTCTTTGTTGTTTTTGTTAGTGTTCTCAATTTCTTTTTTTTTTGCATTACAGCAATTGGCTTTTGGAGACAAAGTGTACTTAATTGTAAATATCTTAAATATTATAAATTCTACTTTTTTATTCATGCAATTAATTCTTGCAAATATTTGTATTATTATAATTATTATAATTGTTGTTGTTGTTAGTGTTTTAATGGGGCTTATTTACTTATGAAAGTAACTGCAGGGTGCCAGGCTATATGTTTCTCCATTAAATTGTCACGAGCTATTAATCACAAACACGGGGTGCATGTCTTAGGCCTTCTTAGCTTCTAGCTACCTGAATAATAACCTATCTGGTTTAATGGCTGAACATTTGAAGGCGTTGACCCCTTGAGTATTTCTTAGCACTGTAATATTCAATGCATCAGCCAGGACTCATATGTACTTGCTAAAATATGTTTCTGGCTTCATGCTGTCGCTGTTAATGGTTTGTTGTCCATTTGAGCGTATCATTGATCTGTATGTGGTCACAGCGTTAATTGCTCACCCTGAATGTGATGGTGCATTCAGTTTGCTCTGTTAATGAATTAAGTAATCAAAGAACAGTGTAGCATGTGTGTTGTGGGGAATTCCCAGATAGCAGCGTGACTCTGGTGGATGATGGGCGTCTGGCGGAGGCTGCTGAAATGAGACACCCTCGGCTCCGCTCACCCGCGCGTTTTATTACCGCTCATTAAGACTGTGAATAACTCACTACCACAGTTCCATTAGTGAAGAGTGGGCCAATTGCTGTAATGCAAAAAAAAAAGAAATTGAGAACACTAACAAAAACAACAAAGAAATAAAAAGAAGAAAAATTATTTGTTAGTGTTTTTTCTTTATTCTAAAATGTTTTTTATATTGCATTACAGCAGTTAGTTTTTGGAGAGAAAGTGTGCTTGGTTGTCAATAAATATTTTTTATAAAAATCCTATAATTATGCTTTGTTTTGCAAACTTTATGCAATTATTTCTTGTAAATAATCCTTTCTTTCTGTTATTTCCTTGTTATTATTATTGTTTGTTATTATTAATATTATATTTATTTATTTTGCATTACAGCAATTAGAATTTGGGCAGAATCTGTGATTAATTGTGAACAAATATATTAATAAATATTCTAAAATTATGCTTTGCTTCCTATACTAATAATTTTTTCTTTTTTGCTTGATTCCTTTATTATTGTTATTTTTATTGTGCACCTTTTATGATTCTTTTTTTAATCACTTTTATGTAAGCACTTTGATTTGCCACTTTGTGTAAAATATGCTATATAAATAAAACTTGCCTTCATTTTTTGAGATATATGAAATATGGTCTGAATATAGTTTCCGTTGCTATATTACAGTCTCGGTGTCTGAGATGATCCACGTGGGTTTTCTGCTGCTGGAAAGGTGAAACATTGACCCAGAGTAGTTAAACGGTCTGGTGCTAAATGCATCAGCGGTGCTGCTCAGGTGGGTTCAGGAGCAGAGTGGAAACCTTCGCTGTATGTTTGCAGTTTTCTTCACTCTCTAAATCTCTCTCTCTCTCTCGTTTCAGGACTGAACTGTGATTGCCATTAAGGTAAGAAGGTTTTTTTCCCCTCCTCTTCTGCTTTTCTGGTGAGTGGTGTTAACATCATGGAGACTTTGGCCACCACACACCGTTATTTCCATGCTTGACCTGAAACCTGATAGTTTTGTTTCTGGAAAAGTGACCCTCATCATTTCTGCTAGACTTACGGCTCTAGCATATATAATAAAAGCGAGGATTTTGGGTGCATGCATGAAAAACACTTATTCCCTGCTTTAGTTTTTATCATTTGGTCAAAAACAAGTATGCAGTGTTGAAATATACTTTTGTTTAGAGGTGGAAATCCATTGGCACATATTCCTGATTTAACATATGTAACTGTATTTTATTTGAACAACCAATAAGTAATCGGTAAGCACATATTTCTAATTTAATTTTTTTATCATTTTATTTTGTATGTGTAAGTTTATATTTCAAAATTTTTAATAAAATAAATAAAGGATTATTGCAAAAATGACATTTTTTAAAAATCTTTAAATCTGTGATATGAAAAACCAATAATAGGCACATATTTCTATGATATTATAGTTTTATATTATATATTTATTTCTAGATGTAGAAATGAGTCTCATTAACTCCTCTGAAATTACAGTGAAAACAGAAAATATAAAAATAAAATCTAGTACTAAAATAACTAAAATAAACAAAACATTTTTTTGTCTTTAAATCTGTTATATGAACAACCAATAAGTAATCTGTAGGCACTTATTTCTAATTTAACATATTTGTAGCATGTATAAGTTAATATTTCAGCATTTTTAATTAAATTAAAATATCAATTATTGCAAAAATTTGCTTTTAACCTTTAACTACATGTTATATGAGCAACCAGTAAGTAATCAATAGGCACATATTTCTAGCATGTTTAAGGTAATATTTCAGCAATTTTAAACATTAAAATATTAACGATCGCAAAAATGACTTTTTTAAATCTTTACCTACACATTACCTGCACAATACATTTTTATCTTTAATTACACGTTATATGAACAACCAAAAATAAATCCTTTTATATTTTATCATGTTTGTTAATATTTCAACATGTTTAATTTAAATAAAAAATATTATTGCAGAAAATACATATTTTATCATTTAACTACTTGTTATATGAACAATCTGTATGCACATATTTCTAATTTTACATATTTTTTAGCCTGTTTAAGTTAATATACTACATTTTTAATTCAAATTAAGATATTAGTTATTTCAAAAAATTGCATTTTTGTTATTTTTAATTATGTTATATGAATAACCAGAACAAGTAATGATACTGATTTAGGTTTCATGATCTATAAGTGCTTTCCTCGTTTGGAAGACCTAGTTTGTCAATGTAGAAAATACAGAATTGAGTGAGATGTTGAAGAATTAATGCACTCTCACAGATTCAGTGAGTTGATTTATTTGAATAATCTGACTAATTCAAACAGATGAGGATTATGAGATTTTCTTTGCAATCATTATAGCTATTCACACGTCCAGTTAATTGTCCGCAGCAGCTGTAGCGTGTTTGCATGACCACTAAGAGCAGGTTTTCTCACCCTCTGACAGAGATCTCTCTCGCGGCCCACAAGGGAACCAGCATTTCATTTACAGTCAGTCAAACAAACTGCATATGATTCTGCTTTAAAACCATTATGCTTTCCTGAAAGCTTCCCTCCTACATGAAGTTATATATGTGGAGTAGATTGACCTTATCGGTCCCTGCTGCCGTATGAAATACTGAGACAAGAAGATTATATAGTAATGTATTATCTAAGAGTATTTAATAGTTAATAATAATGTATGAGGCCCCAAAGTCTGAGACCACAGTGAAAATCTGGGATATAAAATATAATTTAAACCTGGAAATAAAAAGAAGATTATTATAAAATATTAAAACAAATAAACTTTATGATGTAAAGTATTTTACAGATTCCACAATATTTCTAGATGCAGAAATGAGTCTCATTAACTCCTCTGAAATTACAGCGAAAACAGAAAATATAAAAATAAAATCTAGTACAAAAATAACTAAAATAAACAAAAAAACCTTAATTAATATAAATTAATTTATACTATGTGGACATTATAAATTTATAAAAATTATAGACATTTAAAAAGCAAAACTAATAAAAATGACAAACAAAATTTTGACTTTTCATACATTTCTTTTATATTTGTGTTACATGCAGAATTTTAATTTTTAATTTTAATTGTTTTATTTGTGTGTATATATGAAGTGTTCGAGGCAAAAGCCTCTTAAGTGCCATTTGAAATTTTCTTCTAAAATGAGCATTTTTATCAGGTTCCTATGTGTAGGCTCAGTAATTTCACTTTAATGCCAATGAATAGGTTCTTTGTATTGCCATTAAAGTGAAATAACTGAACATAGACATAGGAGCCTTAGAAAAATGCTCATTTCAGAAGAAAACTTTTTTGCATTTGAACTCATATATACACAAATAAAACTCATATACACAAATAAAACAATTAAAATTAAAAATTTAAATTCTGCGTGTGTGTGTGTGTGTGTGTGTGTCATAGACTGTAGAAAAAGATGGACGATGCTGCTCCGCTTCCTTCCACTATATAAAGTAAAGCGAATTCATCTCAGTATGGCCGCTGCCATCTTGAGTAAATGACGTCATTTAGAGCCCGAGTCTGCGCAGTAGAGCTTCATTTGGAGCCAGAGTCTGCGCAGTAGAGCTTCGTTTGGAGCCAGAGTCTGCGCAGTAGAGCTTAGTTTGGAGCAGTAGAGCTTCGTTTGGAGCCAGAGTCTGCGCAGTAGAGCTTCGTTTGGAGCAGTAGAGCTTCGTTTGGAGCCAGAGTCTGCGCAGTAGAGCTTCGTTTGGAGCCAGAGTCTGCGCAGTAGAGCTTAGTTTGGAGCAGTAGAGCTTCGTTTGGAGCCAGAGTCTGCGCAGTAGAGCTTCGTTTGGAGCCAGAGTCTGCGCAGTAGAGCTTCGTTTGGAGCAGTAGAGCTTCGTTTGGAGCCAGAGTCTGCGCAGTAGAGCTTCGTTTGGAGCCAGAGTCTGCGCAGTAGAGCTTAGTTTGGAGCAGTAGAGCTTCGTTTGGAGCCAAGGTCTGCGCAGTAGAGCTTCGTTTGGAGCCAGAGTCTGCGCAGTAGAGCTTCGTTTGGAGCCAGAGTCTGTGCAGTAGAGTCGTGAGGTGGAGCCGCGGAATCAAACTCCCGCCCAAACTGCCGCAGACCCAATCAACCATAACGACACGCATATAGCATCAAATTATTAGCTAAAATCAAACTTATTACAAAAACGAACAATTGAACATATATCAGCGTGATAACTACCTTAAATGACCAAAACCATATTTCAGAAAATTGTATTGGAAGTGTAATTTTTTTATTTATTTATTTTTTTTATTTTTTTTTGACTGAAGTCCCATTCGTTTACATGGAGAGGGCACGGTTTATGACCTGTACTGCAGCCAGCCACCAGGGGGCGATCAAAGAGCCCGCAGCTTCACTTTTAAGCACAAGTGAGACACACACACACATATATATATATATATATATATATATATATATATGACATTAAAGACATTATAATGTTACAAAAGATGCTGTTCTTTTGAACTTTCTATTCTTCAAAAAAATCCTGAAAAATAAAATGTATCATGGTTTATAACAATCAGAAATGTTTCTTGAGCAGCAAATCAGCATATTAGAATGATTTCTGAAGGATCATGTGACACTGAAGACTGGAGTAATGATGCTGAAAATTCAGCTTTGATCACAGCAATCAATTACATCTTATAATATATTCACATGAAAAACAGTTATTTTAAGGCTGGAATACACTACACGACTTTTAAAATCTGAACAGATTTTTAAAACAATAGGCATCATACACTTACCGACTTGTAAATAGTGACAAAGGAAAACTGGGCATCATACACTACACGACCGAGGATCATACACTCACCAGACTAAAGTTGTTCCGATCACAACAATACGCAGAAATGTGCGCCTTGTTGCTAGGAGACGCATGACAAATGTGTTCTAAAATCGGCTGAAAATATCAAACATGTTTGATATCCTTCGACTGGATAGAATCAAAGTCTGAAGCTAAAAAATCGGAGTCTGTGACCATCATACACTACACGATTTTCTGTGGAATCTGTCAACTCAAATCTGCAGACTGGCTCTGACTTTCCTCAACTAGCGTCAACTTGTTCAGATTGTAAAATCTGGGAAAATCGGGGCAAAAATCGCGTAGTGTATTCCAGGCTTTAAATTGTATTTTAATTGTAGTAATTTATCAAATAAATGCAACCTTGGTGAGCAAAATATTTTTTAAAGCCTATATGATATACTGATTTTGGTAAAGACAAAAAACCATGTTTCTTCCTGTGGATCTGAGAAAACACAGAGTTTATATTTGTTTGTCCATCAGCGGACATGATAAAGCATCGAGATTTAAACAGATGATTGAAACAGCAGGCTGCTGGCAGCTGTATGTTGTTGTCCTAGACTCTCATTACCTCTTAAATCTTGTTATTTTCCAGGCAAGACAAACTACCGGCCTGTTATGCACTCCACCATAGCCTTCCCTCCAAAAGAAGAAAAAAAAACTAACCCAAACACAAAACAAAGGCCCCGTTTTGGCAGCCTAATGGTTTATAATGGCGGGGGGGATGCGCACCGCTACTTGCGATGTGACGAGAGCGTATTGAGCTTGTGAGAAAGGAAGCACCAGGAATATCAATACATCCTCTGCGTAGATTTCCAGCAGAGTGTGACGTGCGTGTGGGGAAACGAGCTGCGCGGAGGATACTTTCCTTATTATGGATTTGACATGAACTTGGCCCCCGGCTCTGGGGAATGTGATGAATGCATTATTTGATCTTCCTGTCTTTGTTTACCTCTCTGGGGCGTCAGCGAGCGGCCATTCTGCCACGACTCACAACACGCCGTTAGTGCACGTCATTAGATTTTTTTAATAAACAGTAATCACTTCCGGCCCTTTTGATGGACTGCAGAAACGGTAAACTGCCACGATTATTTTTGGCTAAACAAAGGGGCCGAATTCCTGGCGTGTAAAGCAGAAGAGTTTATGAGTTTATGAGCTCAAGGCAGCGACGCTGGGGAGCGTTTTAGCCGCTGACTGATGCGAACCTTGACATCTTATCTGTGAATGAGCAATTACCAAGTAAAAGCATGTCTGGCTGATGAACTTAAAATACACTGAGCATAAAAGCGTTCAGAGAAATTTATAAATAGGGTCAACACAGTGCAGTCTACTTAGATGGCATTCCTGAGACATATTTTGGATCAGTGCAGGGTTATTATCGTTAACTAAAACTAAAGCCGTTAAAAAATTGAGTTACTTGACATAAATAAAATAAACCTACATTTTCATTTAGTTTATTCTGAAGATCAACAATAACTAAAATAAAGTAAAACAAATAAATAAAAATAATATACTATATGGAGATTTTAAAATTTAAAAAAAAATTAACTGAAGGTGAAAACAAAATATAAAAATAAAATCTAGTACTAAAATAAACAAAACTAATAAATACAATTATATAGTTAAACAATATTATACAGACTTTAAAAAAACAAAAAAATACAAAAACAACATAATTACTGAAATTAAAACCTAATAAATAAAAATTAATAAATCCTATATAGACATTAAAAAACTAATAAAAACTACAAAAAAACAAACAAAACTAATAAAAATGACAAAAACACACAGCTAAATTACTAAACCAACAAAATGACTAAAACTAACTAAAATTAAAATAAATAAAAACTTTAACTGAAAAAAAAACTAAATGTAAAAAACCTCATACTAAACTAAAACTTTTGCAAAAATTTAAAACCTAACAAATAAAAATTAATAAATTAGTACATAGACATTTAAAAAACTAATAAACTACAAAAAACAAACATGAAAAAACTAAAAAAAAAAGACAAAAACACAAAGCAAAATTACTAAAACAAAATTACTAAAACTTTAACTAAAATTAGAATACATAAAGAAAATATAAAAATAAAATCTAGTACTAAAAACACTAAAACAAATAAATAAAAATGATACTATGTAGAAATAAAAAATAGTAAAAATGACAAAAACAACAATTTCTAAAATTTTAACTAAAAATAAAGTGAAAACTGAAAATGTAAGAATCTAATTCAGAATATTAACAAAAACTATAAACGTGCATATGTATATAGAGCTTATTGGTATCCATTTCAGTTAAGATACTTCTTTAGAAGTAAACTGCATATATATATATATATATAGACAGCAAAGCAGTTCACCAGGGTTTTAGAACGGAGCGATCTGCTTCACCAATGTCAGTTTTATACATTCAACCCAGTGACATAAAAACGCCTCATAAATGTACTCCTTTTTTTGTTGTTTAGGGTCATTGTGATTCTCAGGAAAGGCCCCTGATCTGCTGTTGTCAGGCCGAGAGGAGTGTTTCCTCGCTGTGATCCAGGGAGCTGTTGAGCTTCACTTGAGCTCAATGCTTCAAAACATAAATGTTAGAGCTGCTTCCTTAATGTGCTGTGCAGTGGAAGTCTCTCGCTCGCGGCCTCCATGACCCACAGCTCCTGAACCTCAGCTGCCACTGAGAGCTTTAACCCACGTTCTTACAGACCGGAAGCGCTACAGGAACACACAGCGTGTTTTTACTGAATGCAGTGGGAATATTTCAACTACTGTGCTGATAATGTTACGCAATCCGCCTGAAACACAGAGCTGAGTGCGAATGCACCACTTTCAGATATTGTGTAATCTGTTAAAGTCAACTAAAAATGGCATTCACAATCCGTTTTACTTTGGTAATGTGGTGCATTACTGTAAAACATTGTGCTACAAGAAAAAAAATTAGGGTGGGATTTGTTGTTTGCCATCAGAAATGAATTGGATGGTAAAAAAAGAGGCGTGGCTCAAAATAAAAGGGCTTAATGATGTCATCTAGAAAAAGGAAGATCGATTCAGAGCTACACACTTAAACAATATTTAGGCCTAAATTTAAGATTTATGTTTTTGAATTGCATATAACATTTACATCCATTTGGATTACAGTTTTAACATAAACTAATAAACTTAATGTGATGCATATTTGTCAGTTATGAAACGGGTCAGATTTCTGTAATAGTCCTAATTAACAGTATGTGTTTTAAATACACAATAACCAGGTTTACATATTTATCATCAATAAATCTTTTTTTTAGTCTTATTCATTTTAACTAATTGAATATTGCTTGTTTCATAGCTAGCCATATTTTAACAATATTCATACTTTTTAACTGAATGAATGTAATTTTTCACACTTAACAGATTTTATGCTGAATCTAAAAGCAAATTAAATAAATGCATTTTGAAAATGATTATTTTAATGAAATTAAATTGATGCATATAATTAATAACTATTAATTATATTAATAATTGTTAATAAATAATTATTAATGAGTAATATATTATTTAATAATGTATTAATAATATATATAATATTTAATACATTTAGATAAATTAAAAAACTAGACACTTTGAAAGAAATATGTATATGTATGTTATATATGTATTAGTGCGTGTGTATATATATATATATATATAAGATTAGATGGCAGATGTTGTAATTTATGCTGATTCAAAGAAGTTTGAATAAATAGATTTAAAAATGTTTATTTAAATAAAATCAAATACATGCATATAATTAACAATAAACTGTCTTCTTACCCGTTTTATTTACGTATCCAAATGGATGGAAATCTTACATGCAATTCAAATTCAAATATAAATCTTAAATTTATACCATAACTTTTTTTGGAGTGCAGCATTATTGCTGTTTGATCATACTGCACGTTTTGCACTAATTAATCATACAAAATCTAAAACAGGAACATGCATTAGGAAAGTAAAACAGTCCATTTTGATTTTGACTTTAATCCGAATGAAAACATTTTGAACGTCTAAGCAGTATCCCAAAGCGAGTATAAGTGAGTCGGTTTTGGGAGGTTATGGATGTGTTGCATTGTTGCGTTTGATGGGATTTTGGATGGAGTGTTCTGGTGATCGGAGGGATCTCATATATTTCACAAATATCCCAGCGTGACATAAATGCGAAGAGAAATGTGCGATGCACATCTGGAGAAAAGCACGCAGCCTTGAGATCGGGTCTCTAACGCAGGTGCACGTGGCTGCGTGTGAGCTATTAATGGGTAAATTCGGGGTAACAAAATAATCAGATGAAAAATTGAAAAGGTTTTGGCTCTTTACACTCGCAAAACATGTGCTGGATGAAATATGCAGACTTTCCCCTGTCAGCTTTTACTTGATGGAAATGTGCTTGCTTCCTCCCGCTGCACCTCGTCCCTGCGGTCACCGCTCGGATTTCATTTCCTTGTCATGAAGGGGCCCTCGGCGTGCAGTTTTGGCCATCTTTTCTGATGTCCTGATGCGGTTTCCTCCTCCCCTGTATGTGACAGCGCTGTCGACCGCGTGGCCTCTTTACTCGTCTTCATAAATCACTCAAATCCGGAGGCCCACCCTTGGTCTGCAATGCCAGCGTGGACAAAAGCTCTCTGTAGAAATAAGAAGCGAAACCACAAGCGTCCAGCGCTGCCCTTAAGGCCGCTCACGCCACTCCGCTGCGCGCTGCCGCTTCGCCTCAAACACCAGCTTTGCGCAAAACCGCTGGAATCACGTCCACGCTTTATTGCATGTTCCTTTAACCCAGAGGACAAACTGTCAACGAATCAGACGTTTGACATGAAACAAGATAATCACACATTCTGGTCAGCAGGCCATTCGAGTAAAATGGAAAAACGAGTCGTAATAGTCTTAGCGTTCCAGCAGTTTCTTGGAAGCGTAGTAAATTTCTTCTATTTCTTGTCTCAAGCTCTCTCTCTCTCTTTTGCTCCCCAGTGATCCATTATTTGACAGTGAATTTGGGCCTGGACTGGAGTGGCCTCACAAGCCTCTGCAGCCATTTGTCCCCTTGCAGGGATTCTTGGGACGGGATGCTGGAAGTTTCTGGACGCTGCGCTCAGCGACTCATGTCAGGTACGGCTTATACCCACAAAACAGGCTGGATTCATCACTCTGAATGTGAGAAAAGTTGTGGTTATATAAATAAAACACACCTATGCAACTGTATGCAAATTGTTTGCTTTTAGCAAAGGGTTAGTTCGCATAAAGTCACATAAAAATCACATAAAATTCTGCTATCATTTACCCTTATAAAAAGAAAAGCAATGTACTTGAGAAAAAGTACACATACACACACATATATATATATATATATCACATTTTATTTATTCAAAAATGTATAACAAATTTATAATATATGTAAAATATATATTTATTATTATTGACAAATAAAAATAATTATGAATAATTTATCATTAATAATTAATTAATTTATTTATTGTTAATCTAAGCATTTGAGATATATCTATCTATCTATATATTTTTGAAATATATAAAATATATATTTAATAAAATATTTAAAAAAAATGTATATGAAATTAAAAATGGTTATATACACGCACATTAAATAATATTTTTGTATATAAAATATATATCATTTATAAAATGTGAATTCAAATGCTTAAAGTATTTTTTTTCTAAATTATATATTATATAAAAATATATATCAATTAATACAATGCTTTAACCAAATTACACATATTTTGAAAAATACTATATAGTGTACTTACAGTTACAACATTTACCGACAGGGGCTGCTGAAACTAAACCCTATCTAAACGTGTTTAATGACATCAAACGTCATTGGTTCTCACGCCTCTCATGACCAACTTTCGTTGACCAGTTGCTACAGTGCAGAGTAAGAATTTTAACGAATAATGACTTCAATTTTAGCCAGTTCCTGAAGACTTTAAATATAGTGCACTAGTCATATGGACTGATTTATGATCATGTTTAGAGTTTTACATCCCATTCACTTTCATCGCATGAAAGGAGCCGGTTTGGTCTTGATAAACATCATCTTTTGTGTTTCACAGAGAAAGGAAGCCATGCTGGTTCAGAACGACATGAAGGTGAATAAATGATCACAAGTTTTATTTTTGGGCCAAATTTCAAATCCACAAGTTAAACCTATTTCCAGAATTTATGACACAGACCACAAAGAAGGGATTTCATGTGATACATGGAAAAATAAAAATAGTTAAGATATTAAACCTCAAAATATATTTTCCCTGTGAGATGTTCTTCATTCACCGTGTAGCTCCATAAAATTATAAAGAAGGGAAAATTCTCTTCATCACGGCCGATGAATCGGTGCTTTCACTACTGACATGGATATTCTGTTACCACACATATCATTTGTTGGAATTTAAAAGCAACATGTTGGGTATAATTTCCATGCTGGTTTGCAAAGGCAAATCAATCTTTCATTTTCAGGATTTAACTGACACGGTCAGAAGGAGATTTTGTTATATTACACCCTTCCTTAAAGGGATAGTTCACCCAAAAAAATAAATTCTGTCATCATTTACTCACCCTCATGTCATTCTGAACCTGTATAACTTACTTCCTTCTTTGGAAGGCAAATTGAGAGACTGTCAAACCTCATTCAGCCCCATATGTATTCAAAAATGCCAGGTTTGATGTCAGTGATATTGAACGCCATCAGTTATCGTATGTCACGTGACTAAATGTGTCACAATACGCTAGGTTTAATTCATATGACAAATATGTGGCCCTGGACCACAAAACCAGTCTTAAGTGTCAATTTTTCAAAACTGAGATTTATGCATCATCTGAAAGCTGAATAAATAAGCTTTCCATTGATGTTATGGTTTGTTAGGATCGGACAATATTTGGCCGAGATACAACTATTTGAAAATCTGTAATCCGAGGGTGCAAAAAATAAAAATACTGAGAAAATCGCCTTTAAAGTTGTCCAAATGAAGTTCTTAGCAATGCATATTACTAATCAAAAATTAAGTTTTGATATATTTACGGTAGGAAATTCACTAAATATCTTCATGGAACATGATCTTTACTTAATATCCTAATGATTTTTGGCATAAAAGAAAAATGGTTAATTTTGACCCATACAGTGTATTTTTGGCTATTGCTACAAATATACCCCAGCGACTTAAGACTGTTTTTGTGCTCCAGGGTCACATATAGCAAATTCAGTTCAAAAGAAGAGGAAGATTATAGCGAACAATAACTTATATTTTGATTTGTTCCTTATATGGTTTTTGCATTTTGTTTTGCATCATTTTTATAAAATGTAAGTTTATTGATCAAATGATCATTATTGATTTTTTTTTATCGGTGGATTGAAAATGCAGTTTTCAAGTGTGTTTTTTATTAGACTGTCATTGCTGTAATATAATAATTTAAAATCATTACATGTTTTCCCCCATTTAATTCAGCATAATATAAAGTTACTACGATGATGTATGTAAAAATACTTTTTAAATAAACATTTATTTATTTAGCAAAATTATTATGATTAATCACATTTTCTCACTCAAATGATCATTATTGTAATGCAAAAACATTTTTTGGCTTTTTTTTTGTGAATTCTGAAGAATTTATTCTTATTACTGTAATACAAAAATGTAAAAACATTAAATGTAAAAAAAAATATCAGTTAGTTTAATTCAGCATAATTTAAAGATACAAAAAATACTTTATATATATATGTGTGTGTGTGTGTGTGTGTGTGTGTGTATAAAAAAATACATATATATATATAAAAAATTTTTTGTATTTAATTGAAGAGAAAATGTTTTTTTTGGGGGAAAATTCTTCATAACTTAATTTTCATAATTATTAATTTTCATAATTATTTATTAAAAAAATGTTTATAACTATTATGCACAATGCCCTGCTCAAATGATCATTATTGTAATGCAAAAATATAATTCTCAAGAGTAGATTTTCATTACTGCATTATTTAAAAATATAAATTTCTTCCATTTGATTCAGCATAATTTAAATATGCAAATAAAACAAATACTACCACAATGTAAAAATACTTTAAATGAATACATTTTTGTATATATTTAATAGGTAAATAGTTTAATGGAAAATGCTTCATTGTATTCATTATCAGTAACTTAAATTTTGATTTGTTTCTTAAATATGCTATTATACAACTTTAGAAGACTTTAGAGTTCATTGGGCTACTTTTATGCTTCGTTTAAGTATTTTTTTGGAGCTCAACCAAGCAAAAAAAAAAATGGCATGAGTTTGGAATGACACAAGGTTAAATAAACGATGACACAATCACCATTTTTGACTCTCTTAACACAGCATCGACTGCAGGAAAACTGCTTTCAGCATGGCCTCACACGATACAAGCAGATGGAAAACAATAAGTGGGGGAAAGAAAGAAAAAAGATCAGGATTAATTAGCACGTTTGTCAGTTTGCAGGAAACATAGTATCGGTTTCATGCCCCTTGCATTTGCCTGCCACCTGTTGAACATGATGATTAGGCTGATGTCTATGGGCGGCTCATAGAGTGGGTAAATGAGTGTGTGTTGGTGAGGAACAGGAGGGGCTTTTGTCATATTTATATCAACAATGTCGGACAAAACGCTCTAATTATCCCCTTCTGGCCCGGCTCGTCTTACAGCTCCCAGTCCATTTGCTGCGCAGGCCGCTGTCCTTAAGCACATCCTAATGACAGCTCTCTTTCAGTCCGCAGGCTTTATAATTGCACAGGCTAACTTACAGACATTATTTGGCAGTAGTCCAGAGAGCTCATAAAGGGGGGTCACGGGCAGGTCTGCTGGACGATCACAATGCATGTGGCCTCAATAAATCTCCTAAGTGACAACAGCAAGAGGTCATATTGCTCGGATCGGAAGGGGGGCGAGAGATGGACTAGAGCTGATCGACTGGAGAGCTGGAAGAAAGCTCACAGTCACATTTTATGATCTGAAAATCTATGTATCTGAATTGGGCAAAAGGAAAAAAGCAATTTTGAATATGAAGCTTATTTTAGGGACTTTTTTGCATTAGTTTTGTAAGCATATTTCCCCACTCAAATGATAATTTTTAGTACAAAAAATAAAATTAATGGATATTTTGCTTCTGAGCTTTTTGCAATTCTCAGTGGTGTTTTTTTTTTTTAGATTTTTGTTACTGCAGTACAGTAATCGAAAGACACTTAATTGAATTATGCTGAATTAAATGGAAAAATTTCAACATACTAGTGCAATGATGATGTATGCATAAACACTGTAAATAGTTATTTATTTATTTATTTTGCTTTTATTTAAAGAGAAAATGGCTTAATTGTTTATTTTAGGGAAAATGCGTTATTGTTTTCATTGCCAATATCTTACATTTTGGTTTTTTTCCTCATAAATAAGTTTTTGCATTATTTTTATAACGGTTAACACATTTCCACTCTCAAATGATCATTACTGTAATGCAAAAAAAAACCTTTCATGAATATATATTTCACTTTTTAGCTTTATTTGTAACTCACAAGATTTTATTAGATTCTCAGTGCTATAATATAATAATTTAGAAACATTAAATGGATTTGTTTTCCCATTTAATTTCACTGTAATTCTCAAGAATGATTTAATTAGATTCTTATTACTGTAATTCAATCATTTAAAAACATTTGACTGATGAAAATATTTTTTTCCATTTAAATCAGCATAAATTAAAAATAGTACAAATACGACCATGCATAGATACTTCAAATAAATACTTTACATTTTAGTAATAAATTGTTGTTTTGTTACAGTATTTTTTCAATTTTGAAAAAAGCTTAATTGCCTTGAAAATAGTGTCACATTTTCTGTATGCAATTTTCATGTATCTTTAAACTATATAAATATGTGTAAAGTTTTTATTTGAAGTATTTAATAAATATATTTTATGTTAAATATATAATATTTATATATATTACATTTACATATTTTAATTTTGATATTTTTTGGAGTGAAATAATATGACCTGGACATTCATACAACAATCTGAATGAATTTTTTTAATCCATAATGAGAGTCTTAAACTATAAAAATATGGAAATTTAATATTAAACCTATTGTTTTTTAAAAATCTTAAATTATGTCATCAACAACTTTGTTCCTGATGAACTACGGAAGTCGCTAATTGGCCGAGAGCAAACAAAAACAAAACATTGTGCTTTTGCACCTGTGGACATCTGACCTGATGAAGGAATTTCAGAACATTACGACAAACAAACGAATCAAAGTTGAGCCCAGCGCTGATTTAATTTCAACCTGTTCCTTCACTGGCTGTAACTGCCCTTTCTGCACAGGCTTGATAGACTCTTTCTTTTTTCTTAAGGGAATTATTAAGTTTGCCCACAAAACCAGTGCAAATAACTCAGCGCTGACCTGCCGGATGGCTTTGGAAGGGCAACCTCCCAGAGGGACGGCGTTTGGAGCTTAATTAGAATGTCAGGAGACACTTTCAAAGTAGTCTGAGATGAGAGTCCACTCCAATGGGAAACCCAAGCTGATCGTCTTTCCCAGTTCAAGGCAAATTGTTGAATGGGATCAGACGCAAGGAATCACAGTGAGTCAAATGGGACCCATAAAGAAGGGCACAGGGGGGGTCGTCTTTAACAGTTTGCATGCACTAAAATCGTAATGGTACAAGAACATGAGCTATATTAATACATGCTCTCACAGTTTACTCGAAAGAAAATAGAGCAGCTATGTTAATGACATTGCAAGAAAGATCAAGCACAGGCCACTATGGACAAGTTACCCAAAAGTTAGCCAAAAGTATTTTCTGTGGAAAATGTTTTACAGATAGTTAAAGAATTAGATAATTTCAGAATTTCTCAAAGCTCTTATTCTCTGTTCACCAAGGCTGCATTTATTTAATCAAAAATGCTGTAAAAAGTGTAAAATATTATTGCAATTTAAAATAGCTATTTTCTGTGTGAATATATATTAAAATGTAATTTATTTCTGTGATCAAAGCTGAATTTTCAGCATCATTACTCCAGTCTTCAGTGTCACATGATCCTTCAGAAATCATTCTGATATGCTGATTTGCTGCTCAAGAGACATCTCTGATTATTATTAATGTTGAAAATAGTTTTTGCTTCATATTATTGTTTTCAGGATTATTTGATGAGTAGAAAGTTCAAAAGACCAGCATTTATTTGAATTATTATTATTTTTTTTTTGTAATATTATAAATGCCTTTACTGTCACATTTGATGAATTTAATGCATCTTTGCTGAATAAAATTATTAATTTCTTTCAAATGTTGGTCAATGTAGGTTACAGTTTATTTAAATACATTTAATAAAGTTAAAAAATCCAACATATATTTGTTAGATAAATTAAATCTTTAAAATGAGTTTTAATAAATTATTTAAAAATGTAATTATTTTAATTTTTAAAATATTAATTTGATTTTTTTTTATTATTTTTTAGAATTTTTAAATCATTTTAATCATTTAAAAAAATAAAACTTACGGTAATGAGGAAAAAATTGCTTCATTGTCTTGAAAATAGTGTCACAATGCCAGAATATTGGTGGTCCGAAAATAGTCTAATTAATTTTGTTCATGCTAAATGTGATTTCTATATTAAATATATAATTTATGTAAGTGTGTGAATGCGTATATGTTAAAAGTTTACAATTTTGTTCCACATTTTGTAATTTTGTCTTTGAAAAGTAACAAGTCACTTGTGTCTTTTGTGCCTAATTTTTCCAGTCTTCCGCAGCGGCTCCACTGGTAGCATCTCTCTAAGGTCAAGTCGTTCGTGACGGCCTCCCTGAAGCGGCAGCTGGTCGGGATAAGGTTACGATTTCACCTGCGCGCGGCAGTAATGCAGGAACTGGCGTGTCATTGAGGAGCGGGTAATTATTCAACACGTCAGACTGCAATGCCTGCAATGTTAATTACGCCACGGGCTCCTCTCTGGGCAGAGGGATTAAACCCCGAAAGCAAAGGCGCGGCGCTCATTACGGTCACACCAGCGCAACATGTGCAGGGGACAGCTCCCTGAACGAGTATCCAGTTCGCCACCAGATGATACTTTATCATTCCCACACCATGTTTTATTTTAGGTCAGATGCGTAAGATTTTATAACTGAGCACGTAAAATAGATTAGATAGGTTCACTTTTGACCAGAATAGCAGCTTAATGTTCAGTTAGTGAGGAGTTGGGGTTTAGGGTTAGGTTTGGAGCTAAAGAAATGTTCCAGGTTCAACATAAGGTTCCTCCACAATTGCATAATGTCACCTACCACAGAAAATAACTTGAAGCTCATCTGCATTTTTTTAAAAGAAAAAAAATTCAAATGCTGTGCTGAAAATCTTTTACCTAATTTCTGGTTAAAAATTATCAACCGTTTGTCAGGATCACCAAATATTGGATTCAATCTTTTTGTCAACTTGTTTTCTTTCATTTAGCATAAGTTTTGTATTTCTTTTTGGAACTGATTGATTGTAGGCTTCACTGATGTGCGCTTATGCACCATAGTCTTTGAGTTAAAAAAGCATTTGTGGATCATTTTGGCAGCGCTGCCTCAAAAACTGAGGTGCATAAGCTCAGATAATTGAGGTCTACAATCAGTCAGCTCCACAAATACTGTAGATACAAAACCTGTGCTTGGTGAAAGAAAACAAGTTGATAAAAAGATCAAATGTGATAATAATGGATAATGTGAAATTTATAAGCAGGGGTGCACATAAGTGGTCCGCAGGTCCGCATGCGTGACCAAAATAAAAATTGCACTGTGTAAATAAGTTCTGAAAGCGCATTTGCGTATCAACATGGTTGACAGCAGTTAATGCACAATTACCATTTTAGATCGACAAACTGTACTATATAAGATTCCTATTCAAACTGAAAGCATAAATCTAGGCTATCCGCTGCCGTTTTCAAAGCACAATGTAAAACTGTGACATTTCATTCATTGACGCTCTACAATCGGCAGCGCTAAAACCGGAAGCGCATATACTTACTTGCCGGCAACCCGACAAAATAAAAGCCGGCTGCTTTTAAGTTTGAAAATTATGAAAATTCACTATTATATTTATATATATATATATATATATATATATATATATATATACTCATAGAAATTACTAAAATAGTGAATTTAAAAATATATATATGTTTGTATTAAAAATATTTTAAATAAACTTAAATAAGCTCACACCAATGACTTGTACATATGGGTACAGTCATTTTAGACACTTCCAAAACTGTTGCAACAGAGATGGAAATACAATTTTTAAATACATGAATT